>QGSO01000552.1:405795-557739 GCA_011037825.1 Carya cathayensis
GTGATGCCTTTGGAGATCACACTTCGTCCCTATCATTGTTCAAGAAAGTAGATTCAAGTGAGAAAGAGAGAGATGATTGAGTGTAAGATTTTGGTTTGAGGTGGTGGCGACGGATGGGTGGCCCATCCCAGAGTATCTTTTAAGGGTGGTGGAGAATAGTGGTCATTCACCATGGCTGAAAGAAAGAATTTTAAAGTTCTTTAAATTCAGTTTGTTACTTGTCTCTCATCAAATGACCATATTGTTCACTTATCAACTTATGAAAAAATATATATTGTTTACTTATAAAAAAAATAAAATACTACGACCATATTGTTCATTTGTTCTTGTTTCTCATTGTGTTAGGGTGCTCCAAGCCTAATTTAGCTGACCTTGTCGTCTTTGGGGTGTTAAAACCCATCCGTACTTGAGGTCTGGTAAAGATATGGTGAAGCTTTTTGTATCTTATAATTTGATTTATATGTAGAAAGAAGCTTTTTGTCTTAATCACTCGCATTATATTGTTTAAAAATAAGAAAAACTCTATTTAGTAGCCTTAAACCACCCACTTATTTTTATTTTTATCTTTATATTTCTTTTTCTCTCAATAAGTGTATGGTGTAAGATTGCTAAATACAAGAATTCTAAAAATAAATTGTCGGTTACGAATGAGGGTAGGGTCCGTGCTGTTATAAAATTAAAGTAGATAATGTTCTTGTTGGGGGGGTATGCTTCCAAATTGGTTTCGGTGGTTGCCCATCGCCTACCAATTGCACTCTTTTGGCTTTCCAATGCTAATAGTCAAGACTTTTTAGATAGTAGATTAAAATATAGTGATCTGGATATTTTATGTAAACATGATATGGAGAAGGCTTATAATTATGTTAACTGAGACTTCATGCGATACTTGCTTGGAATGTGTGGATTTATGTAGAGATGGTGCTCTTGATTAGGTATTGCATATCTAAAGTGAGGCTCTAAATTTTAGTGAATGGTAGTCTAATTGGCTTCTTCAATAGCTCTCGCAGGCTAAGGCAATGTGATCGTTTGTCCAAGTTTCTTGTTGTCATTATTATGGAGTTGTTTATTAGAATGATATCTACTATGGTTGCAAGTGACTTTATGACCAGGTTTTCAGTTGGTGACACCAATCTAGGTACTCTTAATATTTCTCATTTATCGTTTACAAGTGATATTTTGACATTTTGTGATGCAAACCAAAATCAAATTTGTTCTCTAGAAGGCATTCTTACTTTACATTGAAGTTGTGTCCAATTGAAAGTGAACTTATCAAATCGGAGTTGGTTCCATTGGGAAACGTTCGCAATCTCCAAATGTTGGCGACCACTCTTGGATGCCAAAGGTCTTATCCTTTCTCATGAAATAACTTAGCCTTTCGTTGGGGCATTTTTCATAGCTAAATCTATTTGAGACAAGGTAATAGAGAAGATTGAATATAGATTGACAGGTTGGAAGAGATTACAACTATCAAAATGTGGTAAAACGACACTAATCAAGAGCACTTTGTCTAATTTATTAACTTATTTCTTATATTTGTTCTCAATTTGATCGAGTGTGGCTATACAAATTGAGAAACTCCTTTGTGATTTCCTTTGGAGTGTGTTAGGGAATGAATTCAAGTTCTACCTGGCCAAGTGGGATAAGGCATGCTCTCCAATCTCTATCGGTGGGTTGTGAATTAGAAATTTGAGGGTATTCAATTGGACTCTTCTTGAAAAATGTATGTGGCAGTATAATATGGAGAGAGAAGCTTTATGGAAGTTGGTGATTTATTTCAAGTACGAGGTATGTGGAGCACTGGGGAAGTATAAGGGGTTTATGGAGTAGGAGTATAGAAGCATATTAGAAGAGGTTGTGGGATTTTGCTCAACACAATAGAATCATGATGGGAGACAAATCTAGAATAAAATTCTGGCATGATTTATGGTGTGGAGATAGAGCCCTAAAGATACATTCCCTGTAATTTTTTAGGATTGTATATGAAAATGAAGCATTAACTGCAGACCTCATGAAGATTTATGGTGGTTCAATTCGATCAAATGTGAGCTTTATTAGGATGATTGGGAAGTTAGTAGCTTAAACTCTTGTATGCCATGAGATTGAGAACTCAGGTAACTAACAATTTAGGTTGGTATCTATTAGAAAATGAACATTTTTTGTTTGTTCCTTTAAGACCTTAAAAAATCTGCAGCACAATCAATTTCCATGAAGAAATAATTGGAGAAACAAGGCGCCTCTCAAGGCACTATGTTACACTTGAACGACTTCTTTAAGCAAGGTTTTGACTATGGATACTTTACATAAATGTTATGTGATTGTTGTGGACTAGTATTGTATATAGAGAAAGAATGGTGAAAATGTGAATCATCTTTCAATACATTCTAAGGTCGCTAGGACATTACAGGATGATGTCTTCAAAAGATTGGAGCTAGCCAAGATTATGCTTGCTACTATGGTCGAGCTTCTAATTAGCTAGATGAATTTTGGTAGTATTCCACAAATCACACCATGTGAAAGATGATTCCTATATGTATTCTATGGTTCCATGAAAGGAACAAAATGATATTAATTTTGAAGATAAATAGCTTTCATTGGAAGATATTATATTATTCTTTGTTAAAACTTTATTTTCTCAAGCTCATGATCTTCTTATTTCTTTTTCTTTTTAGTAATAAAGCGTTAACTTTTGCATACCCATATGTATTCTATTTTTATTAATATAACTAGTAATAGAGCAACGTCCAAGGGACGTTTGCCTAGTTTAGATTTTTTACAAAAATTTTATGATTTTTTGCAAAAGAAAAATGATTAATAAATTATCTAACTTCATGTTTAAATACCTAATTTCATGTTCTCACAATAAAAACAAGATAAGACCCTAGTTAACCGCTTGAACGGTAAAATGTAAAAGGAAAAAAACTAATTCCGTTAATATAAGGAAAAAAAATGATCAGATGACTACCAATGAATTAACCGCCATTCCATTAATGTAATATTAATCTTAGAGATGAATGAATTTATATGTTGAAGAAGAATATATAAAATAATGTGACATTTATTATATAGAAATATATATATATATATATATATATATTAGCCTAACATGGTCAATATTAACATAAAATATGAAATCAAGTTTGATTTACCATGAATACAATCAAACCCATATTTATCTACGTATAAAATCGACTTCTAAAAGTCATGTATTATCATCAAGAATATAGAAATGTCAATATTTAAAATATTTTTGTTAAATTTGTAGGATTCATTTATGATTCAATATTATTATACATTTTTTTTTTTAAATTTAGACATGATATAGTTTTTAATTTATGAAATTTATAATCTAAACTATAATCTAAGTTCTAACATGTCAGAAACTATTTTATCATAAAAATTTTTATGAACAATTAGTATTAATTTAAAAGGAAAAAAAATAC
This sequence comes from Carya cathayensis, assembly GCA_011037825.1. Lineage (NCBI taxonomy): Eukaryota > Viridiplantae > Streptophyta > Magnoliopsida > Fagales > Juglandaceae > Carya > Carya cathayensis. Next base: position 409,236 of record QGSO01000552.1, read on the forward strand.
TATAAATCATTTGTGATAAAATTTTTAGATGGACTATTTAAAATTTTAAATTGTTCTAAGTATATTACTTTCCATGCATAAAAATACGGTTAAGAGTTTTGCTAGGTACAAGCAAGTTCATGCACCAATTCGCGTACCGATGATCTTTTTTATTTTAAAAAATAAATAAATAAAATTTTAAGAGAACAAGAAAATCTCTTATTTGATGAAAATTATTTTCGTATTCAATTCACATCATTTCATTAAACATATATCTTATATATCAATATCGGTGCACGAATTAGTTCACAAAATCTGTTTGCAAAAAGATTTTTCCAACTGTTAATATCCAAAAAAACAAATAGAGCAAAGAGCAGTAGAATGGTGAATCCTTTTATTACATAGATTTTCTCATAATCTATTTTTTACCTTCTTGTTTTCAGCAACAACTCCAAATATGAAGGAGACGACACCACAACACGCTACTATGAGAGCCATTACTCTCACGGAAACAGCCATTGCCCCCCAATAGAAGAACTATCGATTCATTGCAAACGATAGCTGTCAGTCCCACCAAAACGGATTATACAAAAAAAATAAAAAAAGAAAGGGGCGGATAATGAAATGAAGAAAAGTAAGATTAATACCCACACGATGTGTTTTCTAGGAGAAAATTGAAGATATCTACATCTGCCTACGTTCCCAGAAAATCATCATCATGGGAAAATTTTCTCGCTAAATCTAATTTATCAAAATTCAAAGGATTTTAATATGCTTAAACAAACAGGGCTTCTAACAAATATCTAAACAAAATACATGAATCTTTTACAAAGTGGGCGTTCGTATAACTGGGTTATACCTGAGATCGATGAAAGCGAATATCTCTGAACCAATGGAAGAGATCGGTCCATCGCTCTCTGTCCCTATCTCCCCCTCTCTCTCTTTCTGAGAGTCAGTGCATACACGAGCTTATAGATATGGCTAAATAGAAAAGTCTTTCCTGATTTCCTAGTTTCGGTTGTTTCTGAGATTTCAAAAGTCGTCCCTGGAATCTCTCTTTTATCTAATCCAATATTCTAATTGTATAAAAAATAATAATAATCTAATATTCTAATTGGTTTTGGAGTCTTGGGCGGCACTCACAAATCCCTCCCCATGAATTTCTCTCTCCCTCTTACAAGTTCTCTCTCAGCCGAGCTCTCTCTCTTGTACTGAAGACCCACCAATAGCCACCACTGATTTCGGATCAACCACCTCAAGATTGACCCCAAACTCTCACAGTCTAGATTTGAGCCCGACCGCCTGAGCGATGCCTGTAAGATCTCTCTCTCTCTCTCTCTCTCTCTCTCTCTCTCTCTCTCTCTCTCTCTCTCTCTCTCTATTTTTCTTCGTTGCGGTTTGGGGCTGTGATCTATTGGCCCTTCTCTGATTTTCGTCACCATCAAGCCTCCTCATCGGAACGGTATTGAACAACGGGTGCCGACACCGCAATCGGTGGGTTCGTTGCCAACGAATCTCTGTTTCTCCCTCTCCTTGGTGCACGAGCTCCACACCGGTAAATTCCCTTGCTGTCTCTGTCGGTAATTTGTTTCCCTTGAATAAATCGCTCTCTCTCTGTGTGGAAAATTTCTCAACAGCCCATATCTCTCTCTTTAACCCTTACACAGTCACATCTTGTTCTTCTTTTCCTTTGCATCTTGTGTTGCCGCTGCTTCTCTTCTTCTTCTTTTCGGTTTCTTTCTTTTTCTTCTGCAAATGCTTGTTGCCGCACAGCTCCATTCTTCTTCTTCTTCTACTGGTATGGTTTTTCTTTCTCTCTCTCTTTGATTCTCTTTTTCTTCTGCTACGAAACCGTGCCTTCTCTTCTTTTCTCTTGTTTTATTTTTCATATGGTTTTTCTCCATTGGAAAACTCTTGTTGTAGGCCACTTGCGGACGGAACGGCGGACCAAAGCTGATGTGGACTAAATGAAACGAAGCGTTTTATCTGAAGCGGGAAGATGAAATTGCCTCATGCGTTTTCGTTTTCCTTCTAGGTTTTTCTTACTTTTTCGGTTATGAACTTCTCTTCTCAACTCTCTTCCCCGTCTCAAACTACTAATCAAAAATCTCCTCCCCATCAATCTGCCCCCAAACTCACTCTCGCTGAAGATTGAAGCTCGAAGACTCTGCAGTTTTTTCTTTCTTTATTTTAATTGCTAAGCGACATTGTCATACTTTTTCTAAAACCAGATAAAAAGGAAGAAGAAGAAGAAAAAAAAAAATCTATGCTCCACAAATTTTCTGAAACTTTGGAAAAGAAAACCGGATTTTTTTTTCTTACAAAAAAAGTTCCCTCAAATAGAGGGATTAAACCGAACCTTTTTGCAAACATGAATTCATTTGAAAAACAAAAGCAAAATAATACAGGAAAGAGTTTGCGACTTAATTTAAGTGGAAAAAACTCTCATAGCTCATATAAATTGGAAACAACGAAAGCCAACTGATTTTTCCTTAGGAAGAAGTTATTAGACAAAATATTCCAATAGAAGCAAAAGAAGGGAGTAAAGAAGCAAAATTTGCAGCACTGACTTGTGATCTCGCAAGGGCCGGAATCCAACGAAGGAGAGGGCAGAACAAGAGGGGATTTGAAGAGGGTTGGATTGCAGGTGATTTTTGGGTTGTTGTTGTCGTCGATCGGGGAAAGAGAGGACTCGAAAGCGAGGGAATTCACGAGAGAGCCGTTGGTGACAGTCCAGTTGGTTGAAGAGCTCCATGATTCCATTGCTGGTGTGGTGCGTTTGAGTTTGTCTGATTCTGACTCTCTCACAGTAGATAAAGGTTCCTTCTTGCATATTTCCGATACAATTTCTTGGTGGCCATAAGATAAAGTCTAAAAAATATTTGGCCATGTCCATTATTTTTACTCCATATAACTCTCTGGAGAAAAGGCAAAGCGACATCCCTTCGGTGGTTTGCAAGCGAGAACTAATCTCAAAAGATGCAGTTAAATAAAAGGAAAACTCTTTCCTGAATACCTTTCTAGGAAGTGGTCGTGTGGAGGAGGTGGTTGCGCGGAAGAGGTGGTGCAGACAGTGGCGGAGCCACGTTGGGGCAAGGGGGGGCATGGCCCCGCCTACAATTTGACAAAAAATAAATCTATATGTGTTAATTTTTTTTATTTAATAAATAATATTAATTTATCATGTATTGGCCCCTCTCTAAAAATTATTTTGGCTCCTCCATAAAATTTAATTTGATATAAAAATGAAATAAATAAAACACATTTCATATAAAATAAAATACATAATTTTTATTATAAATAAAAAAAATTCTAATTATAACTAGTAGTATTTCTAACCTCTTTCCATTGTCTATATTGAAAGAGAAATAATTACGAATTTTGATTTAGATTCAATACTTGATATTTTTGTTTGTTTAATATATTTATATGAATGTATTTATATTATTTTAATAATATATTGTTATTGAAATATCAAATATTTTTTTAATATATAAGTTATATTAAACGTATTTTACTTATATTGTAAATTTTCTTATCAGATTATTATATATCATAAAAAAAATTTATATAAAAGTAGAATAAAAAATATTTTATATATACTATTATAATTGTATTTGGCCCCCATAAAATAAATTCCTGACTTCGCCACTGGGTGCAGATGAGCTCGTCGTGTGGAGGAGCTGATGAACTGGTCGCTTGGAGGAGCTGAGGGACTGGTCTTGTAGAGCAGGTTGAAGACGGGTGTAGGTTAAGGGGCAATGGAAGATAAAATGGCAGAAAGAAGGTGTGGAAGAAGATTTTTTGAATTTTTTTAATAATATTTTCACTGCCACGTCATTAATGGTGTGCATTTTCGTCGACGGTTTACTTGCATATAGAAGAACTCTTCTCCATTTGCAGGTCTGATGTGAGCCTCCCCGCCTCGTCGTTCTCTCTTCGTATGTTGTTCGAGGCTCGGTGAAAACGTATACAAAGCAAGGGTAAAATAGGAAGTAAAGTGGTAGACGAAAACACCATTCCTGCCTTATTTGCATTTATAAAAAAAAGTGCTTATATAAATAGCTAAAAAAAAAAATGCTTCTATAAATAAGCAAGAAAAAATCGGAAAAATACTCCTGAGGCGAGTTTTATCGGACAAACTACAACACCAAGCAATATCCACCCACTGGTAAGGTAATCACTACTCACCCAAAACCCCGTTAAAACCTCCCTTCTTCGAGAGAGATCTGATTCAACCGATTCGACTCTTTCTATATCAGACGCAATGAGAAGAGCTTCTACTCTTGCATCATCCGTCCTCTCCCGAACCCTCGCTACCGCCCACGGTGGCGTCAATTCAGCCGCTGTGAACCACCGGCTCCTCCAGGTGGCGCTCTTCGGCAGCACGGGTGGTTCGTACGCCCGTGGTAGGTGGTTTAATTACTTCACTGGCTCTACGGCTCGATCCGTGTCTGTCGGTGTCGCTGGTGCGTTGCTCTCGGTAGCCGCAGCGGCCACGTCACTCTCCCAGGAGGTCCACGCGAAGGAGCCACCACCGACTGAGCTTGTCCCGAAGGACGTTATTCTTTATCAATACGAAGCTTGCCCCTTCTGCAACAAAGTTAGAGGTAAGAATCTCTTTGGCTGATCTGTCTTGAACTTTTAAATAAGTGAAAATCTTTTTGCATCGAAATCTAAGTTCCATTTCTTACCTCTAATTGGTGATTAGCTATGAGTAGTAGGCTTAATGTTTTGTGTGGGTTTTCATGTATGGAACTGCGAAATTCTGTTTTTCTTCTTCTTCTATTTGGTATCACGTGCTTTTTTTTTTTTTTGGAAAAGACGAAGTTGAAATCCACCTTAATTGTACCCATTTCTCAATGTTTAGCAAGTGGGAAAAGTAAATAATATATCTCTTGGCAATGGCAGGCCTTCTCACATTTACATGTTTATAGTTATGAAACGTATTTTCCGTCCAAATTTCTTATTTTGTGATGACGAGGAATCCTGGAAACCGTGCAAACATAATGTCTTTTAGTTAAACACTGGACCTGTGTAGGACGTCCCCATAACACGGATCATGCAAATCATCGCCTTTTTTGCCGCAGCCCGAAAATATGTTCAAAGGGTTCGAACCTTGGGACCTAAAGGGAGCGTTACCACTTGAGCCAACCCTTAGCCGTTAAGATTTCTTATTTAAAAAAGGGCAATGCCAAGTTAAAAACTTTAAGAGATTGTTTTATAAATTTGAAAGTCCGTAATTTTATAGTTAGGTTCCTAGTTGAAGCAAGTTTTTTGGGTTTATACAATTTTTTAGATCTATAGGTCCATGGGCTGGAAGTTTTTCTTTTCTTGAACAAATAATACTAGTTTACCAAGTATCTAATCTCCTTAAATCTCATGCATTTCTCTCTCTTGTCAAATTGACAAAAATGAAACAAAACCATCTGAATATTGTCACACAATGCTATAGAAGGTAATGATGATGATTATTCGAGTACTTAAGTTTTTTTCCTATTATCATTTTGAGCTATGCTTAAAAATATGATCCTAGGAGCCTATACATATATATATTTTTATCAGTGAGCCTGTATTTATTAAAAAAAGAAGTATTTCTATATTTTTAGCATCCTAACTTTTCAATTTTTGTTGTTTTGGAATATATTTCTTTTGCTAAACAAAATGAATTCTGTGCTTTTTTTAAAATTGTGTAGGTTTGATTCTGTTATCTGTGCTTCTAGGAAAAAGTCTGAATATCTTGATATGAGCTGACTTTCGTCTGTTCATTATTTCTGAAAAGTACTCATTTTTTGTAAATTTTTATAAATATAGAACTGTTAATGATAATTGACGAATAAATATTTATCTTACCCAGTGAAATTTTAATTTAAAAATTGGCAGTGATGATGAAATTACAATTTCAAATGCCAGTTCTGCTTCAGAAATTCTTGATTGATAGAGCTATTTGTGATCTGAGTGCATCATTGCAGTGTTTTCAAACCTTTTCATTTTGTGTTGAAATTGGCTTCCATCTTTTTGTATTTCTTGTTGGTTTACTTCAAATAGGATATTTTGGTGTTTATTTCACCATTTTAGCTAATTTATAGAATTCGTACATATTCTTTAGATTAGTTAGAAGCCATCCTGTTTTCAGGGAGAACCTACGTGAGGCTGTTATATCATGACATGATATTATTGGACCATTCTTAGAGCCAAATGATGATGATGTGGGTGCTTATTGGATTATACTTTAGCAAATTCAGTTTCTGCTTTATGTTTTATCTTTTGAAGTAATGATTCTGGATGGGAGTGGTTACTATTGTGCAAGTTAGCTCTTGATGTGTTGGTGTTGTTTTGCATTGCGCTTTTTACCAGTTGGTGATGATATTTCCTTGCCATCCCAGCCTTTCTAGACTACTATGACATACCATACAAAGTTGTGGAAGTCAACCCAATTAGTAAGAAAGAAATCAAATGGTCTGACTATAAAAAGGTGCCTATATTGATGGTAGATGGGGAGCCGCTGACTGACTCATCAGGTACTTGTCATTCATTGAACATAGGCTTGTTTTTACTTGTTGAGTTCCATTTTAAGTATTCATTAAACATGTATATGGCATGCTGGCAGATATCATTGACAAGCTCGGTCATAGGATTCATCCTGGAAAAAGGGTGGTGTCAGACATGGATGATGATGAAGAGACAAAGTGGCGCCGGTATTTTGTTTTAATGCTTAGTGATTTTTAACCCTTGGCTAAGCATATGTGAATGATTTGAGTACTTCTATGTATTGCCTTATATAATTCTGGTTAATGGCATACATTGTGAATTAGAAGCTGGTAGGAAAATGATATGTTTGCATGTTCAAGAGTTTATGACAATATATTCTGTACATAAGAACGTCTAAACACTCCCTAATATTTATTTTTGTATGCACTACCATATTTGTATAGACGCTCATGCCTACATATGCATTATAAAAAATAATGTAAGTACCTTTGATTTTTGAAAACATTCTAAAATAATGCTCTCCTCCTCCTGCCTTGTGTTATTATTTCTTAGCTTCCACAGGAGTGGATTGTTATACTTTTGCTTTATCATTTCAAGTCTTGATCAGGATTTAGTAGGCATTACAATTACAATGATGGCTTTTGAAAATTACAGTCTTCAAATTTTATGCCTTGATGGTGTAGGTGGGTTGACAGTCACTTGGTGCATATGTTATCACCAAACATATATCGAAATACTTCTGAGGCACTTGAATCCTTTGACTACATCACAAGCAATGGTAAGAAATGCATGAATCCAATAAGAATTTATTGGTATTTTCATTTCTTAATGTAGACAACAAAAAGGGTATTTTGTATATTTCTGTTGAATAAATGAGATGCTTAAGTTATCTTTTTGAGAATCTTGTATGATTAGATGTTGGTCTTAGGTATCAGGAGGCATTTCATCCTATTATTCTTTTCTTGACTTCTTGATTATCCATTTTCTGTTGAATAAATGCGATTGTGAAATTCTCTTTATTGAGAATGTTGTATGATTGGATGCTGGCGTAGGCAGCAGGGGGCATTCCATCCTTTTCTTTTAATCCTCCACTTCTGTCTTTTGTTAAAAATGTGCCAAAGCTTTGGCCTGTCATGTCTTTCTAGAATAGTTTTTTTATGGTGTGCTGTGTTCGACCCATCTGATCTGTTATCTTCTGGGGTTATCACAAAACTGTGGATCCTTGTGGCTGGGTGGGTGGGTAGGAGACCATGTATACTCTCATGTTACCATTCTACATATGTTTGGAATTTTGTACCAATTGTTCTTCTCCTGCTCCTACAGTCTTAAGTGAATGATTAACTTGAGCTTTTGACATTGGGTGATAACATTAATCCTCACAGCGATGTCTTATAATATTGCAGGTAATTTTGGCTTCACAGAAAGGATCACAGCGAAGTATGCTGGAGCTGCCGCTATGTATTTTGTGTCCAAGAAATTGAAAAAGAAATATAACATCACTGACGAGCGTGCAGCCCTCTATGAAGCTGCAGAAACATGGGTGGATGCTCTAAATGGCAGGGATTTCCTTGGTATGCATATGTGACAAATGCATTAGCATGCAATACATTTCATTCAATTTTTTTTTGGGTTGGTATGATTAGTACATATGCTTGATGAATATTGAGCACCACCCCTGTAGCTATATCTGCTAACTTCATTGCTCACAAATGTCCCAAGTACATTCTGTAGAGGGCAAATATCTCCCCATCCATTAGGTTCATTGGTTCCATGAGTCAAATATTTTGTCAGGGCCAATGATCTACCCTTCCTGATTTCTCGTGGGTGTTTCTCATTTTAACATATTCATTCTAGCTTGGCCATCAGTTAAAGAGGTGATGTATATGGATGGATCTGTTTCATCAGATTGGAGCAATGTGAGTTGGGCTTGTGGGTTTCTTCCATTCTTCATTTTTGCTCTCCCTAGAATAATTTAGTTCTCTCCTTTTATTTTTAGAACTTGGGGGGAAAATGTAGGAGGTTTTGATGGTAAGACATTGCAATGGCAGTGGATTTCCTTGTTGAACTAAACCACCATATTGCAATCTCACCAATCCCACCCCAGCCCTTGGACAAATCGGTCCAGGCATTGAGTTCCAGAATGATCTTCACAAAGTGATGCCTTTGGAGATCACACTTCCTCCCTATCATAGTTCAAGACGGCAGATGAGAGAGAGAGAGAGATGATTGAGTGTAAGATTTTGGTTTGAGATGGTGGCAATGGATGGGTGGCCAATCCCAGAGTATCTTTTGAGGGTGGTGGAGAATAGTGGTCCCATAGGGATGGTGATGTTCACCATGGCTGAAAGAAAGAATTAAAGTTCTTTAAATTCAGTTTGTTATGAGTCTCTCATCAAATGACCATATTTTCACCTATCAACTTATGAAAAAAAAACTATGACCATATTGTTCATTTGTTCTTGTTTCTCATTGTGTCAGGGGGCTCCAAGCCTAATTTAGCTGACCTTGCCGTCTTTGGGGTGTTAAGACCCATCCGTAACTTGAGGTCTGGTAAAGATATGGTGGAGCACACTCGTATTGGAGATTGGTACTCAAGAATGGAGAGTTCTGTTGGAGAGTCTCGGAGGATTAAATTATAAACTGCTGGTCAATTGGTCTCTGCCTTTCTCAGGCTTGCAGGCTCTCTCACTACTTGAGTATATTTAACGCACAAAAACTGAAAGATTTTAGAAGAAACATTCTTGGTCCTTTGCAACTAGAAGGTTTTGCTTTCTTGTGGTAAAAGATTCTTATAAGCCAATTTTTGCCCTAACTATTGATTGTTTGGCAACTGAAATGATATTTATTACTGCATGTTAATCACCGACAAGAAATAAAGGAATTGTGGTTTGCAATATTCAAACTTAGTCGTTGCATATTAACTATGGTCGCCTTTTCTGCTGCCTGAATTTTCTTGCATGCTTTTTGAACAAGCCATGGATTTCACTACCCTGAGTTTAGGAATTCTCTCTCATATTCTATGCAAACCAGAGATCTTTTTTGGCTTATTCTGCAATTTTGGTTGATAGTGACAAGTGTTTAAACTTTAGTCAAAAGGTTAATTGACCCCCCAAAAACAAAGTTTCTATTGTTGGGTCTCAGGTCTCTGACACCACTGCACTCTCTTAAAAAAATGTTTATTAAATAAAGAGAGAGAATTGATGGTTTTTGCAGGTGGAAAGATTTATGGTGCTAGTTGAATGAGGTATGGGAGCTATGGTTATTTAAAAATTTTGGTACTACATTCATTATCAAATTACTATTTCTATGACATAATTCATGGTTTGCTTGCAAGAATCATAACTAGGATCTTTAGCTTGCGGGTAAAACTACAAAAATATATATTTTTTTAATTGGCACTGGGTGTCCCAGAATAGCGTCTCGACTAATTCCAGGATACCACAAATCCTCACCAAGGAGTTTTCTACAAGTATACTTTGGATAATTCAAGGCAAATTCCTTCAATCCGATAGTCCTTAGTTATAGATTGTTTGTACCCAAGGATATTTGAATCTTAGACTTGGGGAGCATATCTCAAGCCCAATGCCTTTACCACTTGAGCCAACTCCTACGGGATAAAATTACAAAAATAATTTTGAGTATTCTTTGTAAAAATACCTTACAAATATTGAATTTCAAGTTTTTTTTTTTTTAACCACTTACCCCGGTCTGCACCTGTTACCCTGGTCTGCCCCTCTTATCTTTATGAGATATGGTTGGGAAAATTCCTTGTTGAAAGCTGCTTAAAAGATTTGCTTTATAAGGCAAAAAGGTGTCAATTGCTGCAAAGGAGCCAAACTGGCATATGTACTCCCGTGAACATGAAATAAGTCATAGGATATATATGACCCTAGTCGAAATATGTACATTTGTCAAATGTCCTATTAGATGATGCAGAAGCTTTGAGTTTGCATCTCTCTGATGTCTTTTCTATGTGAAAGGAATTGCTCAAAAATAACTGGATCTGCATAATCAATTGCAAGGGACAGGACCCGTTGAATTTAATGCAAATAATTTCATTATTTCCGTTTTGCCCTTGCTTAGAGAAATGAGAAGCAAAAGAGACAATCTCTCTCTCTCTCTCTCTCTCTCTCTCTCTCTCTCTTTAATGTATAATGTATAATCATGCTTTTATGCAATTTATGAATTATATTAATCAAGAACTCTTTTTATCAAATACTCATTTTATCACAAAAGGAGAGTGATTCATTTTCGTACTTTCTTTATGAGTAATATTATGTATATAGATAAGTTTCACTTAGACAATTTTATAAAAAAAAAAAAAAAAGTAGATTTCACTATTTTTTTTAATACTTTTTCAAGGTGGGATCTATTTTTTTACAAAATTTGCTCGAGATTTATCTATTTGGGACTTTTATAAATAATTTTTCTTTCTTAAATGGTCATCTGGCAACTTAATTTTGGATTAAAACCACATCTTCAAATTTTAAGTCTAGAAGAAATGCGTTAATTATCAGATGGATCTCACTTTATACTCCATTGAATTACATAGAAAATCAGAATGGATTGAGATATAAAATATTAAGCTGTTTTTTTATAAGAACAATTTGGATCTCCTCAAACCAGAAAAGTAAAACCAAGGAAATTAAATTCAAATAACAGTGCATAATAAATTCTAGAAATACATATTTCAGATTAAAATGATAAGATAAGTCATGCATAGATCAAATTATATGTAGTCAACTATGTAGAAGGTGCGTCCGGATACCTAAACTTCAAATAAAATTTCATGAAAATAAAATTATAAATTGACGTGGTTTCATGTGATATTAGATTTACTTTATAATAAAAATCAATTTACAACTTGATGCAACATTTCTTCAAGTTAGTTTATAAATTTATTTTTATGAAATCTATTTATGGAGGAAACATTTCTCATAAAAGTTTTTGTAGGACTAGTTGGTATCTACTGTGACGCTCCCAAATTCTGCTTGGGATTTGATGAAAAATGAAGAATTGGGATATGCAACACCAGGTTACATATTCACATTCATAATAGTTAAAATGCAATGCAACAATATACTTCTAACAATATGCAATAAATACAATGGATAATTTTTTTTCTTTTGATCAACATACATTGTACTAGAGTGCTAATATCAAAACATAATCACTTTTCATTCATATTCACATAGCCAAAAGTCACTCATCATCCAACCAATTTATAAACAAAATAACATAGTACCGGAGATAGGACTCCATAGATACAGACAAACAAAACTCTAATTTAAATACCAAGTCGCTTAGCAGCTTAGCTATCAGCTCTAAAATAATATTAAAAAATGAAGGATCGACTCCATAAGCTTTCCGAGGCTCCTCCTTAGGCTATTTGACACTGTCCAGTCAGGGGTTTATTGCTTCTCTATTTCCTGACACATCGTCTATCATTCTAGAGGGAATGATAGTTAAAACTGTCATAATGAGATTTATAAAATCTCAGCAAGTAAAGCACATAATCTATTAACAATATAAATAAGCATGCATGACAATAAACACGACATGTATGCTTAATGAACATGAACTTGCTTATAAAAACTTAACTTAGTAACATCATGACTATCATGAATATGACATGCTTGCGTAAACAAAATCCATACATAACTTAGTAATAACATAACTTTTCATGAACATAGCATGGCGTAAACTGAATTCATTCATGCTTATTCTTGTTGTTACATGATAATGGAAGCTCCGAAATTCCTCATAAACCGTGTGCTCATGCCAATACCGCATCATATCACAAGTCCTTATATCAACTATGAGTACGTCTTGAAGGTTTTACATAAACACTCAGACCATTCGAATTAACCATAGCAAAAGTATATAGTAATGGATACTCAGGTAGTTTGAATTAACCATTACAAGAGTATTTCCAAATGGTAGTACAAATTAACCATTACCATAAGTTTTGTGCTTGTAAAAAGTGCGGCACCATGGGCGTTGAGTGCCCTGACTTCACTTCGGAATTCGCTTTTGGACCTATTCAAAGTGTGCGATGGTACTTGGTCAACTCAAGGGAATCTACTCCATCTTAATAACTCCAGAGTAGATAAGGGAGTTCCACTATAATAATCTATCATCCTAACATTTGGGATTATGATAAAAACATAACAACTCATGCTTGACTTAGAAATATTTTTATAAGACTTGTATGCTCATGACATGACATTCATGACATGCAACAAATATTCATGATCGATATTTAAAATGACATGGTATAGCATGTAATAATTCATTAAATATGCAAAAAACAAAAAACATGAATATAATTGTTTGAACGTTACCACCTCACAAACATAAATATACCATAAGTTATAGATTAATTTATAGAAATCCGTGTGTAAAGTAAGTGCCTATAGTGTGCATTGAAATGAGAGATGTTCTAAGCGTAGAAATCGATCAAAATTATCCCTTAACTTTTGAGAAATTGCAAATTAACCCCTAAACGTAAGTAAATTGCAAACAAGCCCTAGAACTTACCAACACTAACATACCTTATGTATATTTCATTCCAAGTACATTTATAGTATTAGAATTTACAAAACCTCAACTCTACTACAAGAACTCCTCTAGGCCGAAACATACATAAGCTAAAAATTATGTTTTGCTTTCTGTTTGGCCATTTATCACACCATCATGCTTAGACCCGATTTTAAAAGCTCATAAAAACCAAATTCCTAGTTATAACATCATGCTAAGACGCTAAGTCAAAAATTTATCAAAACCATAAACTCACAATTTTAAAGAATCACACAAATATCAAGATTAGTTCAAACTGAACCTTATCTTGGTGTTTTTGGCTTTTTACTTGCATTTTAATTCCAAGGACTCCAAAAGTCCACAAGTCTCAACTTCTAACATGTTAATCTCTCAAAATTAGTTGATAACATGCTTGACTATGCAACAAAACTCAACTTATACATCAAATGAGAATCGGCTTGCATAGAAAACATAGAATCTGAAATTTAGCATGCATTTGACATGAACATGGAGACTAAATCCTTGATTTCAATGAATAACATCTTGGAACAATACATCCATATACCTCAAATTTAAGTTCTAACTTGATCTAAGCATCGAATCCAACATATCATAGCAAAATAATTTCAGAAAAATATCCATAAACCCGAGAGCTTCTAAATCATGCTTAAAAACATACTTCTTTACATATTTATCCAAATCCAACAAAACCTTTTTCACAAAGCTTTAGAAATACAACTTAATCCATAAATCAAAACTTTAAGAACATAGTTTGTAAAAATCAAGACCATAGACTCAAGATTTTAAGGCTAAAAGACAAACTAAACTAAACAAATCACATGTTGGAGGATCTAAAACCCAAATTTTAATAAAATAAACAAGATATTTGAGTTAGAAAGGAATTTACAAAGCTGAAAAACAAAAGAGAACAACAGAAAAACCTTTCTCCAAACTCACACTCGGTTTCTCTCAAGAAAATATATGAAATGCTTCAAAGTGAGGGAGAAAATGAGGGTGGTGTGCGGCTTAAAAGGAATGGAGTGATGGCTAACTTGTAGTAGGTGGAATGCATGTCATATGAGGTAAAGATCTTGTGGGAGTGGTGAAACAATTGGTTGGAAAAGGGGTTGGAAAATTTGCTTTGTTTTGAGTGAGGTTGTTTAAGTGTTTGACCTTCCATAATAAGGTACACTATTTGGGCTTCAAAGGGTACATTTTTCATACCATTGAGTGGTCATTCCATTGGGGGAAAAACTTGTGTAGGAAGCTAAGGGAAAAGAGGGTCATTCGACTGGAACATACTTCACTCAACCCGGTTTGCTCATTAACTTTCTGCTATGAATCGATTGCAATCGTTGCTTAAATTAAGCCAACCTCAATACCTTCCTATCCTCAAGTCTACTGCCTGTACTAGTTATATCTTCAGTTGAGGAACTTGTGCGTTGCTATTGTCAACAATAATTATGACCTTCTTCAGTTTTAACGTATGCATCATACATACGGATCAAAACACTTTTGACCTTCAATTTCAACCCAACTGCTTTTGTAAAATCATGAGCATACATTGTTTCCAATAAAAACTCAAGATACCACATCTTGTATCGAGGATCAAGAATAAGTCCAACATACAACAACATATTCATATTATCAAAATCACCCCAATATTTGTCAAATTATTGCCTTCTATTTATTGCCATTAATCTCATCACATGTCCTCCTTTTTTACACTTTATGTCAATTGTTTCTTGAATTGTAACTAACTCCATAAAAAAGAGAGTTGTAAGTTACATATTAATCACCCAAAAAGCGTAAAGTTGCATTATGAAAGAGTTAAAAAAATTTCACCAACAATCTTACCTTCTCCCAATCATCTTTGTTGGGAGGCCCTAACTTCTTTGACGTTCTCCTCTGCATCCCATGACCATTGTCATCATCATTATCATCACCATCCTATCCAATAAAAGGAGCTCTGTATCGTCTTCCTCTAACTGTTCAAAAACCTTTAAAAAAGTTTCAGCTTTCTTCAACATAAAATAAGTGAAGTTCCACCTAGTTGGCACATATAGACATACATGACTTTTGCATATAATCTCTTTAAATTGTACATAGGATTTAAATGCACCGCATCTTTATAGAGATAATTTAACATATTTCACAACACCTCTCACCTTGACAATAGACTCATCAAACTCTTTCAACTCCATGAGAACAATCAAGTTTAAAATGTGGGCACAACATCTCATATCAAGAATTCATTTTCTAAAATAGTGTCCTTTCTATACTTGGTTTTCTTTATTAAAAAAAAAAAACTACTCTGTTATTTGAACTTGCATTATCAAATATCAAGAGTGATTGAAAGTATTTTTGGCCGCCTTAATCAATCAATCACATCTCTATTACTCTACCAAGTATATCACCATTGTGATTTTCAACTAAATAAAAAGAGAGAATCTTCTTAAGTAGTTTTTAATCATCATCAATGAAATGTACAGTGAGACATATGTAGTTGAGGTTTTGCACGAATGTCCATATATCCAGGTACGGGAAATTCTTGCCCTTGAAGAGCACTTCTCAACTTATTTTTTATCTTCAAATACACACTATAACAATCTTTGTCAACCATAACAAATTGTTGTGGTTTCATGAAATCTGTTAGATTTACTTTATAATAAAAGTAATTTTACAATCTAACGTATTACATCAAACCACATTAGTTTATGAGTTTACTTTTGTGTAATCTTTTGTGACTAAAGTATTTTCCTATTTTAAAACTCTTCCATTCAACAAACATAAATGACAACTCATCAAGTATAATCATTTTTGCTAGGACTGATCTGAAAGCCTTAACACTAAAGACTATCAGAACAAGTCCCTCACTACTACTTTTTCTATCCTTTAGGGGTGGACCGTGTTGCCTAGGCAAGGCCGGAAGCCCTCGCCCACTGTTAAAACACCCAATGGAGGTGGGGGCGGTCTGGGGCTAAGCTCACCCCCTTCCGTACCTCACACCCCAGCGCTTGGACTTAAGTCCAGCCCAAATATATATAATTATATATATATAAACATATATAAAAATAAATAAATTCGTTATCAAAACAATGTAAAACGACGTTGTTTTGATAAAGGTGTTAATTTTTTTTTTAAGGGAAACTACAAAATAATGTCATTTTTTTTTTTGGGAGGGGGGGGCAGAAGGGTTAAGTTAAACCTAACCCTCATCTCTCTCTTTTTCCTCTCTGCGGTGCTGCTGTCTCAGATTAGGGCTAAGCACCGACTGTTTGAAGTCAGTATTGTCATCCTTCAACTCTGACTCTAATTTTGTTGGAGGCCGAGTTCGACTTCTGACTCCGATTGTTATAGACTCCAACTCCGACTTGTCGGAGTAGAGTTAGAGTTGAGCTTTTTTATTGGACTTTTTTCCTTAACCATTTGACATTTCAATTTTACAATTTTGGACTCTAATCAGATTTGGGCTTCTATATCATTTTTTTTTTAAAAAAAATATAATTTCAGATTTCTAATTTATTTAACCAAATTTGTTGTAAAAAGAAACCATTCACATAATGATCCTTCATCCTTAGAACTTTAAAACCTGATACGCACATTAAAATCCTAGACACTATAAAATAAAACTAAATTCAAACTTGCAACAAGAAATTTTTCAACTATGATACACACAGTAAAAATACATAACCAAAATGACAAACTAAAATCATTTATTCAAAATTACAAATTAAAAATACATAATCAAAATTACAAACTAAAATCATTCATACAAAATTACAAGTTAAAAACACAACCAAATCTAGCATCCATGCTATTGTCATTTCAACAACAACAAACAAAATAACACAAAGCCAACAACACCCATCATCTACCATCATTTAACCCATCCAAATTCTATCATCATATATCCTCCCAAATTATCCAACCAACTCATGTCTCATCATCTATCAACAAGTTCTAATTCTATCAACAAGTTACAACTTACAACAAAAGAACTAATACAAATTACAATGAATGTCATTCCAATTTGTGCCTGAAGAAAAAAGAATAAAATTAGTGAGACAATAAGATATCATATAAATTTATAAAAATAAAGAAAGCAAAATTGAAATAAGATATCATAAACAAAATTGTCAATCATCTTCAGGAAGTATACTGGCCATTGGCCATAGAAGTGGCTAATTCTACATTGAGATGTTAAAGTATATGAGATTAATATCATAAAATGTCAAAATTAATGTATATAACAACTTAAAAACATCTCTAAATACAATACCTGAGTCTAGCTTATAGCTTTCTGTATCATCAATGGCTTTCAAATAATTTTGACTCAAGCATATAGGAGTGAATTTCAACTAGTTTTGCGAGCACACAAGAGCCTTTACAGTTCTAGGAGCCAAAAAACTCCTAAACGGATCCAGGACACGGCTTCCTATGCTAAATGCTTACTCAAATGCAACAGTGGTGATCAAAATGGCCAAGATATATTTTGCCATTAGAGCAAGAACCGGATATTTTGTGGAGTTGACTTTCTACCAAATTAAAATTTCGAAACTTCCCGTAGGAATCTCAATGTTCTCCAACAAATACCGCTTTAACTCCGACTTACAATCCATTAAGGATGTATATTCTTTATGGAACTCTATAAAAAATTCTAAGGAATCATATTCTATAACGGTATTACTACTCTCCATTGATGCACTAACTTCACCACTTCGAGTTTTCTTAGATCCAATTATGCACCCACCACCAAATTCTACATATTGCTCATACAAATATTTCATATCCCTCTTGAGGAGTGTAACAAATTCCTCACCCCTCTCGTCGCCCAATGTTTTCTTGAACTAATATGCTTGAGTAATCAATTTGTACTATGGATCAAAAATGGTAGCAATAAACAACAATCGATTTATTTTTTCAAGATCACTCCAATATTTATTGTACTTTTTCTTCATTCTGAAAGCCATTGAACTCAAACGTCGATTAGTATTGTCACAAAAATCATTCAAGTGTTTATGAATGACAATAAGCTCTTGGACATAAATATTTGATGTGACATATAATGTACTAGAAATATGCAAGGTGACACTATAAATATTTGAAGAAACTTCGAAAAGTTTCTTATGGTCTCCCAATCATCAGGCCCAAGAGCTCCTATATCCTTCTTCTCATGCCCATTCTCAGACAAATAAATTTGTGAGTAGGGATCCTCATCAAGCAAAAGTTGGAAGGCTTTTTGCTACTTCTCAGCCACGTCCAACATAAGAAAAGTCGAGTTCCATCTAGTAGGCACGTCAAGACTAAAAAAAACAAGAATATTGAACTTTTGACCTATCAACACAAGACTTGAAAGTAGCAAATCCTTGGGGAGAAGATTTCACATTCTTAATTAAATTCTAGACCCTTATAATTGAGTCATCGACCTCTTTCAAACCTTCACTCACAACAAGGTTTAAGATGTGTGCCGTACACCTCATGTGATTAAACTCATGAGTTGCAACACAACCCGCACTTCTTATTTCCCTTGTTCTCAACTAATCAATAGTAGAGTCATTAGAGGTAGTATTGCCCATCGTAATTGTGAGGATTTTGTCAATGCCCCAGTCAAGCATACACTCCTCCAACCCTATCCCCATCGTTGCCCATTTGTGGTCGCTAATCCAAACAAATGAAATGATCTGCTTATGCAACTTCCAACTACTATCAATGAAGTGAGCAGTCACATACATGTAATTAATATTTTGGATAGAAGTCGAAGTGTCGGTTGTTAGGCACACTCTTTGGTTGGTGGTCAAAAACATTTTCTTCAAGTAATCATTCTCTCTCAAGAATAGCCTCATACAGTTACGCATTATAGTAAATCGAGAAGGAATAGGAAATCTAGGATCAAGGGATTTACCAATTCTCGAAACCCTTCTCCCTCAACACATTTAAAGTGTAGCTCGTTCACCATCACCATCCTAGCAAGGGCAGCCTGGATTTTTTCTCATTGTATTTGGTCATCTCTAAGATCTTCTCCCCTTCCCCTCCTTCACTTCTTGTTTCCGGGACCAAGAATATTTGACTCTTGTCCAAATTACTCTTACGATTTTTGGAGTAAAGTTAGATATGTGTTTTCATGGCCAAAGTGCCTTGCCTTTTGGGATGACATTTCCATTGCCTATGACAATGATTACAAGTAGCTACAGGCTTTTTGAGATCACAATCAGGTACTCTTGTGAAGTGGGCCCATACCTCAGACCTAGTCTTAGGATTTCTACTACCAAGTGGAGGGCGTGGGGTATAACATAAGGCACTAGGAGTGCCTATCGAAGAGTCTATTGGTATGCTAGACTCATCGACTATTGGACTGGGAGCATCAATCGGTTATTTTGGAGCTGGGATGGCAGGACAAGATGCAATTGTGGATGTAAGAGTGTTTGTACCTTTTATATCCATGATTAAAAAACTAGAACTGTAGACAACAACAAATAAGTTAGGTTAAGACAGCTCCAAAATGAGTATTCAACATAACCCAAACAGACCCAAAAACACCATCATTCCTTTAATCCAATAGCGATTTATAATAATCATAAACTTCAACCATAATAAAAAAATACCATCAATTACAGAAAGAAAATAAAACAGCCCACATGTTCACAAAAATAGACCCAATTATAGTACTGATTCTACTGATGAATAAAGGATTAAGTACAATTCAGGGAAGCGATTGTTCCATATATATTATGGAGTAATATTAATCAATCAGCCTATTAAGCAGCATATACACATGCCATACATCTTTTGGGGGCTTTGGCTCTCCTAGTTACTATTTAATGCATGTGAATTAGGCATTGGACCGCGAATTAAATTAGCCCCCCTTTTATTTTTAATCATTTAAAGTTGTGTAAAAGGGAAATCAACCAAACCATACTAAAAAATGGGAAAAGGGACTAAACTCACTACTTTCATTTTTATGGAAAACTTATTTCCTTTGTGTTTACTTATCAACATCATGATAAGTCCATGTTGATAATATTTTTGACACTAGATTAAGTCTAGAAATGAAATTTGGGTCCTAAAATTAGAAGTTGTAATCAACATCAAAATTAACAGAACCATCAATATTAACATCACAATCAACAAAATATGTTCATCCAGGCACATTTTTTAGTGAAAATGGATATCAATGTTAGGCAAACCAGATTAGAGTATCAAACTTATACCAATATCACCACAATATTTACGTAATATTTATGGAAGTACGCAAGCAAAACCAGACAAATCAATCTAAAGAAGATCAGAATCAATGAAAATCGAGAAACAAAACCATAGTAAAAAGACTAGAATCTTCATTAATAAATGTAATACAATAATAGAAAGAACAAAAAAAATGGGGAGAAACAATATATAGAACTCAGAATCTGTACACACAAACAAAAGAAAAATCGCTAAAACATGGAAATGGAATCTCGCGAATGGCGAAACACATGAAGACTAATTACTCTACTTTCTAAGACCCGAAAACTAGCCAAACCATATGAGTATATAAGTAAGCTCACATCATGATCTTTTATAATACTGAGAAAATTACAGACGGCATCACCACGTCACCACAAAAAACAAAGAAAGAAAGAAAAAGAGTAGGGAGAATCTTACGGTCTCACTTGGTTGAGTCGCCAATGACGTCTGGAATGTGGAGTGAGAGGGTGGGCCACGACGTCATCGCATATGGAGTCGAGAGTTAGAGGGTTGGGCCTGTTGGCGATGGAGTGAAAGGCATTGAGTGAGGGGGCTACAGGTGTGTTTGAGAGGGAGTTAGGGATCGATTTTTGGAAATAGGAATGGGATTCAGGAACTAGGGTTGGGGGCGGGGGGGGGGGGGAGAATTGGGAAATTAGAAAGGGGATTAAGGCTAGGGGCTAAAACGCCCCCATTTTCATTAAAAAAAAAATGCGCCATTTTGGCTTGTTTTGGGCTGGGTTTTGTGGGAATGGGTTAACTTGCTTTCATTTTTTGCCCTTTTGAACTTCTAAACCCAATCTTTCCTTATGTTTTGGGCTTTTTATATTCCTAAATCCTAAACAAAACCCTATTTTAAAAAATATTAAATTAAATTTTATTCTTAAAATTTGTTATCAACTTATCATTCTATTTATGATTTTTATAATTATAATTTTTTTCATCACTCAATTTAATTGTTAGTATTGATTAATGAAAATGATTAATTTTGTAGTTGTCCTATCGTATTGATTATTGACAATTACATATTATTACACTATAGTGTTACATGTTATTAAGAATTACATGTTATTAATATTAAATGTTATTATAAATTAGTATTACAAGTTATTACATTAGTTTATTATACATTAGTAGATGTTTACTTATATAGTTATATTATAGTATAAGTATATTATTTAGGAACAATAAATAGTTCATCCTATTTTATTGAATTTAAATAACTATATAAGTTAAGTCATAGTTATACTCATATAGAATATATATATATATTTAATGAATGTATTATTAGTCATACACTATTATTAGTCAATTTAGTCTACTTATCCAATTTAGGAACAATAACTAGCTTATAAGATATAGTTATATAAAATCTATATAATCAATACTTTAGTTATTATAAATTAGTATTACATGTTATTATAAATTTATTATTTATATATTAGTATTTATCTATTAGTGTTGCATGTTATTAGTATTACAAAATACAATGTTACATGTTATTATACATTTTAGTATTTATACATTATTATTACATGTTATCATATTTATATTTATATGATTAATATATAGAAAAACACTTTTTTTTATTTATTTATAAAATATGTACAATATTTGAGCGGAGGCGGAGTCGAAATGGGAAGTCAGAGACGGAGTCAGAGTCAGATCGAAGCATAGTCAGAGTTGGCACACCTCTACATTTGACTCCAACTCTGACTCCGACTTTTCATGAAGAAAAAACTCCAACTCTGACAAGTCGGAGTCGAAGCGAATTCAGATTTTCAGATTTTTGCTCAGCTCTATCTTAGACCCTCTATGCGGTCCATATCCTCTTCTTCTCCTCATCTCCTCCTCAGCTCCTCAGACCCTCTATCCCTCTCGTAGTCATTATGGGCCTGTAGTCGTTGGTTTGAAAAATCGTTTTTACTAGTTTAGGTTTTACTGTTGTTTCCGATTGTGGGTTTATATTTTGTTGTGGATTTTCTATTTTCTTCAAATTTGTTTTTTCCCAATTATGACAGTCCTCCCGCATCCTATAACACGAACAGGGGCTTGGCCCTCGGCATGTAGTGGTGAATTCTGAGAGGGTATGAGTAGCACCCCTACCATCCTTAGGCTTCCAACCTAAGGCAGTTTTGATATTATCCGTACTATTAAATGGACATACCTTACATTGATATTCAATGTGATATTTCATGGACCATTTGTTTTTGTATTACATGCATAATCTGCACCACAGTAATTACATGTAACCCTGTGGGGTAGACACAAATGGGGGAAAGAGTTTTATGACAGCAATGGAGATTGGCTACCATCGATGAGGCGGCGGAAGCCAGTCATAGACAAGATAGCATGGGGGTGGAGAGGGATGAGTGAAACCTAGCGTGAGGATGGGGGTGGAAGCCAATCACAGGCAATAGTATTTTAATTAAGTGTAGAGTATGTATCATTATATTATCATTTTTTAACAATAGTCTCAATAGACATTTTAGTATATTACTAATAGTTATTAGCATATTTAACATCTTATATGGTAGTGGTCAATGACTATAATTATTTAGGTTATATAAAAACCATATAATTTTTTTTATTACAACAAAAAAGCTTCATTATTAAATGGATACATCAATAGTTACATAAGGATGAATCTTCAAAGGGACCTCCTTTATAACTACTACATCCTCTTGTAAACATAAAGCACCTTTGGCCAAGTAATGAGCCACTTGATTAGCAACCCTTTTAACATGAGTAAAAGACCAATAATCAAAAGACAACAATAACAACTTAATGTCTGAAATGATATGACCACAACTACTAAGATCCTTATTTTTACTGTTAATTGCATCCACAATTTATCTTGCATCTCTTTCAAATATCACTTGTGCAAATCCTAAATCTAGACAAAGACTAAGAGCAGTGAAAGCACCCCAAGCTTCAGCATCTTTAGGGAAAAAATAAGCCAGTTTAGGAGTTTGTTTGCAAGCCAAGATGTGATCCATAAAATCTCTGATGACAATCCCAGCACCAACCTTACCAATGCCCCTCTCAACAGCTACATCCTAGTTAGCTTTTACATAACCACTTATTGGTACTGGCTATCCTGGTTGTGTCATCTTATAATGTAGGGCAAGAAGACCATGATGTTGCAGTTCTTGAAATTCTACAAGAGATGCTTTTGCCAAATCAATAAGACGCAAATGGTGATCAAAAGATTGCCTAAATACTAGAGAATCTCTTCTAAATCATATACCTTGAGCAATACATAATATTAACTCAACATCTTCAGTAGACAGTCTTTGCTAGAAGTGCAAACATAATTTCTGGAAAGTGATATTTCGAAGGGAAGTTTTTTGAAGAGTGACACAACAATTACCCCATACATCTTGTGCAAAAGGACACTTTCCAAAAATGTGTTCAATAGTTTCAACCTCCAATTGGCCGATAAGGCAATCTCCATTCATTTATATAACTACTTGGAACACATTATAAAATACTATATAAAAATTATTTAAAAGAATATATAATTATTTCGGTCGGTTGGGGATTTAAAAAAAGGGTAAAAACCATCTCGAGATAGGGTTGAAAATCGAGAATTTTCAACTATTAAGACCATAACCGATCGGTTTTACTATTAGTTTGGTTTCAACCGACCAAAACCGTCCAATCGAGACCGCAAATTTATTTTTATAAAATTACTTTATAGCTAAAATTTCCCCATTATTTTTATCAAAAATATTTGACACAAAAAGACCCACATATCATACAGTTGTAGATTGTGTAAATATCATACGATTATTTTGAAAAAGAGTAAAATTTATTATTAAAAAATTAATTTTTTATCATATAGATTCTATATTTACTCATTAAAACATCTATCTTTTTACTAAAAATATTTGACACAAAAAGACCCATACATAGAGTGAAAAAAAAACCAGGTGAACAGGTAAACCAAACTGGATCTGACTGAACTGGTGGGTTTGGTCCAGTACCAAGTTTGGTTTGATCTGGTACTGGTTTTATTTTTTTTAAAACTAGTCAAAATCGATCCAGTTCTAATTTTTCTTTTTCTAAAACTAGACCGGATCGGTTCATATATATTTTAATTTTTTATATTGTATATAATTTGTATATATAATTATATATAAAATAGTTTTATATTATATGATAAATTATTAATTAATATAATATTAAATTTTAAAATTGTATATTATCATAATTTATTATATTAATAGTTATACTAATAGTATATCACTACATATTATAATATACTATAATTTATCACTATATTATATATACTATATTATATAAGGGTGGGGTTACTCTGTCACCCCACCTTTACCGCTGGGCGTACTGTCCAGTGTTATTATTTTTTTTAATTTTTTTTTCACATTTTTAATCACTTTCTTAATCATTAAGTAAAAAAAAATATACCAATACACTTAAAATCACTA
Source organism: Carya cathayensis (assembly GCA_011037825.1). NCBI lineage: Eukaryota > Viridiplantae > Streptophyta > Magnoliopsida > Fagales > Juglandaceae > Carya > Carya cathayensis. The sequence goes on from QGSO01000552.1 coordinate 433,925, forward strand.
AGTAATAATAATAATAATAATAATAATTCTGAGTGGTACACTTGAACGGTACTGCCCGAGCGACACATCAGCATTTCCCATTATATAATATAAAATATAGTATATTAAAACTGAAAAACTGGACCGTAAATCGGTAAAACTGGAATACTGGTTTAAGAGGGTAATCGGTGTGTAATCAGTTTTGAAAAATGAAAAACTGGTGCATACCGATTCGGTTCTAAATTTTATTCAAAACTGGACCGGATCGAACCAGTTATACTCCTACCCATACATCATATAGTTGTAGAGTGCACAAACGCACATGATCATTTTGAAAAAAATAAAATTTATTATTATATAAATTAAAAAATTAATATTTTATTATATAAATTTTATATTTATTCAATTTTTTAAAAAAATTTGAGACACTTGCTAATTTGCCGACGATTGCAAAATATCATTTTTGTTTTAAAAAAGGGGACAAAATATGTGTTAACGTCGCTACTGTAGTAAGTTGAAACATTAACTACTCTAAAAACTCGGTTTGGTACTCTTCTCCTTCCACCGTCTCTGTATTATCCGCTCCCTGCTATCCATCTCTCCGTCTCTCTCTCGATTCCTAAAACACTCGGCCTCCATCGGAAATTCAATTATAGGGTTCTGAGAATACCCATCCGAATTCCAGCACACATGGCCTCTCAATCGGCCAATCTGTGGGTGCTGCTGGGATTGGGCTTGGCTGGAATTTTCCTTGTCACGAGAAAGCTCAGAAAAGCGGTAAGGGAGGACTTTGGCGCGTTTATCGAGAAGCTTCAGCTGCTTCCGCCTCCTCCGCCTCCTCCACCGAAAGCACCCCACCCCCTCACTGGCCTCACCTTCGCTGTTTCCGACATGTAAACCTCGTTTACTTCAAATCTATATTGTTTTGATCGTTTCTGTTGTTGTTTTTTCTGTCTCTATTTTTCCGTTTGCTTCCCGATTAGATTTCGGGGTTGGAAGTATATAGTAAGAGGTGCTTGTGGTTTATGCTGTTTCTGGGCGGGGAAGGGTTATCTAGATTAAGAACTCTTTTGACTTCACTGTTCTGCTTGGTTACTGAGAAGATTTGGGAGGGAAGGAAAAAGAGGAACAAAGTATTGAATTTTTGTTGTTTTATGTTACTGTTGTTTGAACTAATCAAAGAATATGGAGTAATTTAAGATTGTCTTTTGGTATGTTAAATCTCTCACTTGAATCAATCAACTTCCAACTAGGCCTGGCAATTAAATTTTTTTATTGGGTTGAGTTTGGAAGACACGGTGGTTATGCTTTAAGTTCCAAAAGACTGAAAAGCGAGTATTATTTTAGTCTTTCCCTCACAGGTTTCCTAATCTCATTATTTCAAGGTACCTATATTGATTGATATTGTCCGTTTTGCTCTATGTGATTTTTGAATATTATGGATTTTGGAACTCTGCATGTTTCAATTGATTTAGCATTATGTGGAGGTATAGTGATATCCTCAATTTCAACTTCTTGAGAGACCTCTAGCGTGGTAAAAGCCTGAAAGAAGCCTTTTTCCTTTCTTCTTCTCTTTATTTATTTTTATTTTTTTTATTTATAATTTTTTTTAAAATCTTTAAAAAAAGGACTAGTGAGCATCTTATAAAATGAGAAAGAAGATTTTTTTTTATTCTTTGGATCAATTAAACAAGTTATTATTAGTCCTGCTCAAGATGCTGTTAATTGGGCTAGTAATTCTTTTGGTTTAAAGTTTTTTTTGGTTGCTGAGGAGAGTAAAAGAGATGCTCATTGCTGTTTTTGTCACTGTCACATACCTTGGCTCTGTGACCACATTAATGGATTTGCACTCATGATCTCTGATTTCTATTTTTTTTTATTCATTTATTAAAATTATCAGATTTGACATAGATGGGCATGAGACTGGATTTGGTCATCCGGACTGGGTGAAGACACATGAAAAAGCTTCTTGGACATCTCCCGTGGTTACTACTCTTGTCGAAGGAGGTGCCACTTGCATTGGAAAAACTATTGTGGACGAGCTAGCTTATGGGTATATCTGCCTAGTACTTAATTTGTTGCAATTTCACATTGGGTTGGACACTATTGATCCTTCCTGTGGCTATAATAAACATCTATTTGGACTTACTAAAATTTTATTTTGCTTAGAGTATAGTTTGCCATGGATGAAGATATGCATGTTCCACTTGTTATCTTTGTTTATTTTTTGTTTTTTAGTTTTTCCCTCTAGCTGTTATTTTGATTTAATAATGTCATTTTTATTTTGGCATGTCTTATTTTCAGTATTAGTGGAGAAAATAAGCATTATGGTACACCCGACAATCCTGCAGCATCTGGAAGATTGCCAGGTGGATCCTCTAGTGGAGCTGCCGTGGCTGTGGCTGCTAATCTTGTTGACTTCTCATTGGGTGAGCATCTGACCAACTTTCAACAGCTTATTGCTGTTCCCCTTAAATCTTTTTAGTATCAACACATACATTGCCGATGCTAGCAAAATCCCTAAAAGGCTCTTCGGGTTAAAATATTATGTTTGGTTGATAGTTAAGGCAATTGGGTTCATTCTTTGCGTGTTTTGTTGTTTTTGGTTTCCATTTCCTGGCATCTTAGAATTCTTTTACTACTCACTATAAAGATGAAGTGTGAGACGTCTAGTGCCTAACTTGTAACCAGGTGTTTTCTTTTGTATACTTCCTTTGGGCAACACCAATTTACTTGAATCAATAAAATTTTATTTTACCTATATAAAAAAAGATGAAGTGTGAGACTTATTACACTGCTTCTGAGAATATTTGTTGGTGGAGCTAGCCTTGTGGTGTTGTTAATGTAGTTTCTTTTGTTTTTGTTCTTTCCATAGTCTTTAGCTGGTTGTGATGACTGGAAATTCTGTTTACGAAGGCCCAACTTTTAATTATGCTTAAACAACTAAAATACCTATTCATGATTTTTAAAGAGTCACTGTGTGTTATTTATAAAAAAAAAAAAAAAAAAAAAAAAAGAGACTGTGTGTTCTGTACCTCAGGACTTTTAGTAAGTAAAATTTATTTTTCCAATAAAAATGAAATCAAACAATAGAAGAATTCAATATTAAGTGTGAAACATAAAATGCCAAGATTATTATTGTTCCAATTTGCTGAAAGGTCAGCAACACGGAGAAGTTAAATTGTATCTTGAAGAAATATACTAGATAATATTAAGTGGTAGCTTTTTTTATATCTATCTTTGAAATTCAATTTAGGGATGTGTTTCTGCAAATATTTTTCTCTGTGTTGGTTAGCGTAATGGAACTTAATGAAGAAAAGTTGCACTTTTGATTAAAATTGTACGAATACCAATGCTAAGTTACTGGATTTACTGGGAAACGATTTAGATTTTCTACAGAACATATATATGCTTACTTCGACTTGATTCACACTGATGACAACTTTAGTGGATTTAAAATTTGTATTGTGTGTATTGATAATGGAAATAGGATATTTTACTCTCTGGGACAGAAGTATCATTTCCCTTTAATGTCAATGCACTTGCTGAATGGAGGTATAATTTTAAATAAACCTAATTTGGGTTCAATTTGCAGCATATCCAGATATATCTGGTTTAAGCAATGAGTGTCATGAAGCTAATCTACAGTGCTATAGTTTATACTGGAATTATTTCATCACATTATTGCATGATGTTGTCAATCTTCTCAAGTGAGAATGAATGCACCAGCAATGTCATTTATACTTTGATCAAGTGACGCTTAGGGCTGGGAATCTTTTCAATGTATAATTAAATTTTGAACAAGTTTTCAGTGTTTAATGCTTTTTTGCGTGCAGTTCCCTTTTTGGAGTCCTTAAATAAGTTTTTGGATAAGTAAAGGTGTCGATATTCATTAAAGAACGCTAGGGGCATAGCTCAATTACACTGGGGGGTATACATTGGAGAACACCTATTTAAGATAAGAATGAGAACAAGAATCCAAAAAATCTACAAAGGAGGAAGAACTGGAATTGTTGTCGGTGACTGAATACTCATACAAAGATTTAAGCAATGGTATTTTAACTAAGATAACTGTCACTCGTAGTCTTCAAAATTGAGGGAGCTGCATTCGTTCCCATTACTCCACATCAAGCACTAAGGAGCCATCATTCATACATTTGTGCTCAGATTACCACCCGGTTCACTGCCCCATATTGCCATTAACTCGATTACCTGTCGGAGCATCACCCATTCAATCCCAAAAAGATGGAAGATTGATGCCCTGAAGGCCCTTGCCACTTAACAGCGAAGAATTAGATGGTCTATCGTTTTCCCTGCTTTTCTTGCACAGGGAATGCTGGTCTATTACCATTAGTTTTTAGATGAGAGACAGATCCATAGATTTTGTGCATGATGTGTGGTGTGGGGACTAGGCTCTAAATGCAGTTTGATGAGATTTGTTTAGAATCTCCTTCTGCAGGGGGGTGTCAGTAGCTGAACTTCACCAGGATGCTAATGGCACAATGGAATATCTTCTTCATCAGACCAGGACGGTTTTGGGAGGTGGATTCCATCTCTTCTCTTCTCAACCTCTTTCTTTCAAATTGAGGTTAAATTCTATTATCACTACTTCATCCAGCAGTGGAACACTCCTTTTAGCAGAAAGTATATGGCAGGACAAGTTTCTCTCAAGAGTTAGCTTCTTTGCATGGACAGCGGCTCTAGGGAAAATTAAATTGGATTTTAGGCTTTAGTATTTTGCCTTCTTTTTTGTTTTCCTTTTAGGTATTTCTCTTGTATACCTTTTAATGTTATTCACTTCCCGTAGCATTCTTAATTTTATTACATCTGTTTAAAAATTGTTGATAGAATTGTTGTGATGCTTGATCATATTTTAAATTCTTGAGCAAGCTAGTTGTTTTAATCTATGATTAAACCTTTCTTACTAACAGTATATGGCAGGTGTTGATACTGTTGGTGGGGTGAGAATACCTGCTGGATTTTGTGGCATTCTAGGATTCCGACCCTCACATGGGGCTGTTTCCCACGTGGGTGTTATACCTATTTCAACAAGCCTTGATACAATTGGTATGTATGGCTGCAATTTTGTTTGCTACCTTAATGCAGTTATATGTTGTAATGTCTCTATGACTGCCTGGGTAAGCTTAAGGAGATATATATCATGTTTCTATTTTCTGGTTTACAGGTTGTCAGAAAAAAGGGTTGATAAGAGTATTAATTGCTGTAATAATTATTTTCCCTTTTATTTTTCCATTTTTAATTTGCCATCATGTTTATATTTTCTATAAATTCATTCTTGATAACCGATTAAAAAAAAATATTTTCTATAAGTTCATAATTGCTATCTTCTAGTGGGTGGGGTTGTGAATCCAGGCTTATAACCTAGGGATGATCCAAAGGGCCCTACCTTGGGGTGGTTCCACATTATCAAAAAAATTTGATAAGTTGTTATTATTTTAAGTTTTCGTAAAATGCCACGAGTAATTAATTGTACTTCTATCATAGTTTCTTTTAGTGGACTTGGAGACCAAAAGCTTGCATGCCATTTTGTGCAGCATTTATAGCTGGTCACCAAGTTTTCGTGTGCATGTGTCCCTAACTTCTCTGAAACTCATATACTGCAAACTTTTCAGTGACTCTCTTTGAAATCTCAGTTTAAAAGTAATTGTAAGAAGTTCATGTAGATTATAGATGGTCTTGCATTACAGAGTCATTACATGTGATGTAATATGCAGTCACCATGCCTTGGCTGGATTTTTGGTTTCAACAATCATTTCTCGCCCTCACTGGATCAGGATGTCATGTAACTGATTGCCTTTTGCATTGGTCATTGGTTGGAAACTTGATTTCTGCAGTTAGAAAGCCATCGACATGCATTCCAGATCCCTTATATAATTTTATTGTAATTATCTTATGCAATCTCTTTGTCAGGATGGTTTGCTAAGGATCCTAATATCCTTCGTCGTGTTGGCCATGTGCTGCTGCAACTTCCATACGCAGTTCAACGCAGTCCCAGACAAATTATAATTGCAGACGATTGCTTTCAACACTTAAAGATTCCTGTTGACAGAGTTGCTCAGGTGGTCATCAAATCCACCGAGATGCTTTTTGGAAGTATGTCAATTTGCTGTGCTCCCCTAAGCATATATTCTTCCTCTTCTTTTTGGTTCTGCTGCTCTTATCATTATCATTACTGCTATTGCTCTCTAATTATCCTTTTTGTCAAAAACTGTCTACTTTTTATGTTGGAATTATGCTTAATGATGCCTCATTAAACTTCTCTAGGACAAATATTGAAGCATGAAAATGTCGAGGGCTATCTCAAGTCTAAAGTCCCAAGTTTGAAAGAGTTTCACAGCAAGAAATCAAATGGTGAATTCAAAACTTCTTCAACAAGTTTGATTGCAAATGTTATGCAGTTTCTTCAAAGGTTAGCTTGCTTACAGAGATGTTGCTATATTGAAGCAAAGATGATAATGACCACTCTTAAAAAGAAATTTTCATGGGTACAAAAAGAGTTGAATATTTCTTTCTCTGTCACAGATCACTCTTTATAATTTGTTATTTTCTTAGCCCGTTTGTGTGTGTGTGTGTGTGTGTGTGTGAGAGAGAGAGAGAGAGAGAGAGAGAGAGAGAGAGAGAGATAGAGGCAAAAGTAGTGTAGAATGGTTGTTGGCCACCTTGGAAGCTTGCTTTTAGTCAAAGGGACAGGGAAAAATGAAATTCATTAATGCTCTGTTTGGATACTAATAGTATCTCAGACGATCTATGAATGGTAGTGAGAATAGTAACCTTTCTGGTTCCCATTTCCAGTGGTTTCTGCTAGAAATGATTTCTAATCTTCCTGTATGTTTTTCCCTTACCTTGGTTTGGCTGTGTTCCTTGTGTGGTTTGTTGTTATCTTATTAGAGATGGATTGGAGTTTACGTATAGAAGCTAAGGTGTTCGTATTCAGGCGAGAAGGAGGTAATTTTTTCTGCATTACAGAAAAGGGTAGGAAATATTCTTTATCTTTATACTTTTTTTTTTGATAAATAAACAATTTTATTAATCAAAGAAGGCAAAGCCTGAAATACAATTCCACTGCCCCACCTAGGTAGGTACATTGGAAGCAATAAAATCTTGAAAGGCCATGCCATTAAAATCTACAGCTATGGCCCATGTACAAAGAGTTCTAAAAAATAAACTTTTAAGCTCTTCCACTGATCTTTCCTGGTCTTCGAAAGTCCGGTCATTTCGTTCCCTCCACAAACACCACATAATGCAAATAGGGATCATCTTCCACATCGCTTTAATCGGTTGCCTGCCTCTCATACTTGGCCAACTAGCCAGCGCTGCTTCCACAGTTTTTGGCATCACCCAAGTCATTGCTAAACGAGCGAAAACCTCATTCCATAGAACCCTTGCTATGTCACAATGCAAAAGAAGATGATCTACCGACTCTCCCCCACTTTTACACATACAGCACCAGTCTGTGATGATGATCCTTCTCTTTCTTAGATTGTCAGTGGTGAGAATCTTGCCCAGGGAGGCGGTCCAAACAAAGAACGAGGCTTTGGGCGGTGCCTTATGACTCCAGATTTTTCTCCAAGGGAACTGATTATTGGGCTCAGGATTGAGGGCCTTGTAGAAAGAGCGGACTGAGAACATACCTTTTCTAGTTGGAGTCCACCACATGACATCTTCTTGCTGGCTATCAAAACTTATGGAGTATATAGAGCTATAAAAATCTGCAATGATACCTATCTCCCAGTCCTGTATCGCCCTACTGAAGTTAATATTCCAAATAATCCGACCCCCCAAAGTTTCCATAAGATCCGCCACTGAGGCTTCCTTTGCACTCGCCAACTGAAAGAGAGAAGGGTACACCTCTTTTAAAGTCCTATTTCCACACCACATATCGCTCCAAAACTTTATCCGAGACCCTGCACCCACCTGAAGCTTAACAAAACGGTTAAACACCCCCCAACCTCTTCTAATATATTTCCATAGCCCTACTCCATAGGCACCTCTAACTTCTCTAGTACACCAATCCCCCCATGATCCACCATATTTCTTCACAATGACCAACTTCCATAAAGAGTTCGGCTCCCTAGCAAATCTCCATAACCATTTGCCTAATAATGCCCTGTTGAATACCCTTAAATTTCTAACCCCCAAACCTCCCCCCGGTTGAGTACGGCACACCTGCTCCCACTTGACCAAGTGGAATTTGAAACCATCCCCCAAACCCCCCCACAGAAAATCTCGTTGGAGCTTCTCAATACGGGCTGCCACACTTGCTAGAATTGGGAACAGAGATAAAAAATATGTAGGCAGGTTAGATAGAGTACTTTTTATCAAAGTAATCCTTCCACCTTTTGACAAGTACATTCTTTTCCACCCCGCCAATCTCCGCTCGATTTTCTCAATCACAGTCTCCCATAGCAAGGGAGCCCTCGTGGCACTCCCTACTGGGAGTCCCAAGTAAGTCATAGGAAAAGAGGTGATCTTACAGCCCAATATTCTTGCCAATTGGCATATGTTAGACACTGTCCCGATTGGCACCAGTTCTGATTTCTCCAAGTTTACCTTCAAACCAGAGACTGCCTCAAAGCAAAAGAGTAATGCCTTTAGAACTTGCACCTGACTTCGGTCCGCTTTGCACATGATCAGAGTATCATCTGCAAACAATAAATGAGAAATATTAATAGTACCCCTATCCGGGGTTCCAATCAAGAAACCTTCAATAACACCATTCCCAACCAAAGCCGAGAGCATCCTGCTGAGAGCCTCCATGACAATAACGAACAACAAGGGTGACAACGGATCTCATTGTCTCAATCCACGTGAACTCTGGAAAAAGCCCACTGAGGCAACCATTAATTAGCACCGAGAATTTTGCCAAGGATATGCACCAACTCATCCATGCCCTCCAACGCTCCCCAAAGCCACACCTCTTAAGTAAATGGAGAAGAAAGTCCCAATTGACATGGTCATATGCATTTTCCATGTCAAGTTTGCACATGATCCCAGTTTTCCCGGCTTTTAGTTGACTATCAAGGCATTCATTAGCAATTAACACCGCATCCAGAATTTGTCTTCCTTTTACAAATGCATTTTGGGGTTGCGTAACAATCTTCCCTATCACCTCACTCATCCTATTCGAAAGTACCTTGGAGATAATTTTATACACCCTATTCACTAGACTAATAGGCCGGAAATCCTTGATTTTTGTCGCCCCCGCCTTCTTAGGAATCAAAGTGAGGAACGTGGTATTAAGACTTTTTTCAAACTTTCCAGCCCTGAAAAACTCCTGGAAGACCTTCATAAGGTCATCCTTAATAACTCCCCAACAATCTTGAAAAAAACCCATTGAGAAGCCATCTGGTCCTTGTGCCTTATACCTAGCCATTTTCCTCACCACTTCAAAGACCTCTCTCTCCTCGAATTCCTTTTCCAAGCGTGACACATCACTCGAATCAATGGTGTCAAAATCCAGCCCATTCAATGGAGGCCTCCATCCCACCTTTTCCTCGAATAAATTCTCATAGTATTCCAGGATATGATTGTGGATTACCTGCTCGTCTCTACACTCCACACCATCCACTTTCAACATCTCGATATTATTATTTCTCCTATGCGAGTTGGCAATTCTGTGGAAAAAACCCATGCTCCGATCCCCTTCCCTCAACCACAATGCCCTGGATTTTTGATGCCAGGACATCTCTTCTAGTAGGATCAACCTCTCCACTTCTGCAACCAACTCGATTTTCCTCTCTTGCTCTGCCTGAGTGAGTTGTTGTACCTCTTGTAATCTCTCAATCTCCTGGATTTCTAACAACTTTATTTTCTTGTTTTCCCCTACATTGCCGAAAGACTCCAGGTTCCATGCTTTGAGGTCTTTTTTAAGAGCTTTCAATTTTGTCGCAAAAATAAAGCTAGGAGTACTTTGGAATTGATAAGAAGACCACCACTGATAAATCCTATCCACAAACCCTTCCGATTTCAGCCACATGTTCTCGAATTTAAATGGCCGACGCCCCTTATGAACTCCTCCACAATCAAGCAAAATAGGCCAATGATCCGAACCGATGCGAGACAAACGCTTCTGCCAAACCTCCGGGAAATGACTTTCCCACTCCGGTGAAATTAGAAACCGATCTAGTCGAGACCATGTATGGTTATTAGACCAAGTAGCGGCACCCCCTGCTAGCGGCAAATCCACCAAATTCAGATCAAAGATACACTCTGAGAAAGCCTCCATCGCTGGCCGGACTCTTCTGCTTCCCGAGGTTTCACTAGGGAATCTCACTACATTGAAATCTCCCCCTATACACCAAGGGAGTTCCCACCAGTTGTGGATTCCAGCAAGCTCGTCCCATAACAAACTTCTGTCTGTATCTAAGTTGGGCCCATAAACACCTGCAAAAGCCGACAAAAAGTTATCGGCTACGCTCTTGAAAGAGCAAGCCACCGTATAATTGCCTATAAAATCCTCGACCCTTTCCACCACACGTCTATCCCACATCACCACAATCCCTCCCGACGCCCCATCAGAGGCCAAGAAAGCCCAATCCACGTGTACCCCACTCCATAAACTACGCACAATTCCCCTATCAATAGATCTCAGTTTCGTTTCTAACAAACATACGATGTCCACCTTCCATTCCCGAATCATATTTCTAATCCGTAGACGCTTGTCAACCACATTAAGCCCACGGACATTCCACGACACTATTTTTGGTTTCATTGAGAAAAAGTGTGCCCCTTCCCTTTCACTCTACCCCTACTAGCGCTGCCCTCCATATTCATCGACCATGTTAGTCTTTTGAGTTCCCGGTATTTCTTTGATTCTCCCTTATTTTTTTGTTTGTGCCCCGCTTCGATTGCTGTGAATAAAGCTAAAAACTGCTCCTCATACCCATCGCATTCGATCCCCACCATATTTCTCTTACCTTTATCTTTATACTTATTGATGGTATGATTGATTGGTTTGCAAAGGAGATGGAAGATTGTGTAAAGAAATTTGGTAAAATGGTAGATTATCATACTAGAAGGGAGGGAGACAATTTTTATGTTGCAGGGGGGCCATAATCAGTAAGGGTAAAGGAATTTTAGTAATCCCTGAAGGGTGGAGAGGTTGCGGATGGGCTAGTTCTATGAGATACCTGAGAGATATGGTTGGGGCCTCCTCTACCGTGTCAGCAAACGTTGATAGAGGTATGTTCAAGGCTGGGTATGCTGTTAAAGATTCCAACAGTAATATGGTGGCTGCTACTTCTTCGTATGGTGGTGACAAAAAGGTTGGAGGAGCTTCTTATGTGGTAGCACTAATGAAATCTATTCAAGTTGCAGAGAGATTTGGTGGTGCTAAGAGCAGGAAGGAGGTAACCTTGCCAGAAGATGGAAGGGGGAAGGAAGGTGGGACAGAACTTTGGCGAAATTAATTTGAAGTAATTGGAAGGAATTATGAGGTGTTGGAAAAAATTTGGGAAGTGGAAGGGTCTCTTTGGCATTTACGATCTGAATTAATGGTTGATTTTATGCTGAACAAGGTTGATGGAGGGTTGGGTCTTGTGATGGGCTTGGGCCAAAAGATGAGGGCCCTTGAATTAAATGAGAAACAAGTGGAGGAGAAGATTGGGTCGAGTGAAGAAGGCAAAACAAATGGGCTTGTTTGAGGCCTAGATACTCGATCTGTTTTTTGGAGGCCCAAGGAACGAACAGAGGAAGTTACCAAGACTGTCTGGTCCGATAGAGGAGAAGGCGGCGCAACCTAGCTTTTTGTCAGTGACGATGGGTCGTTTGTCTACTCATAAAGGAGTGATGACGAGAGGCGATCCTTCATAGTGCTTTCCGGCAAGGATGACACGGCGGTGAGGGTGATTCTGAGTCTTTCTCGCCCGATAGAGGAGAAGGAAGTTCAGCCCAATTGCTTGATGGCGCCGATTGGTTGTTTGTTGTCATAGAATGGAGAGACGGTTGGAGATGATTCGTCGGGGTGTTTTCCGGTGAGGAATGGCATGGCGGCAACGTCATCTCAAGGGAGATCTTTTGAGTCTAGTTTGCGAATAGCATGCAAGGAAGCCTTATATCAAATCTTTTAGGGGACTCTTCTTTATAGAAAGGCTCGACGGAGGAGGAGGTGAGTTCTGGGGGGTACTCAATGTCGGGAAGTTCTCAGATGAAAGAGAAAATTCAAATTTCCTCAATTTCAGGCAGTGATTAGGAGGTTTTGAGTAAGGAGAAGGGTAGGAAAGAAGACTTGTCGTTTGTTCAGTGTTCTCAGGTGAGTAAGGAAGGGGAAGTAAGGGAGGAAGGGGTAGTGATGGTGGAAGAGGAAGTTGGGAAAGAGGGGATGAGGAACCAGGTCAATAAGACTGCTGGAATGTTGGAGGATGGGGCCATTTGTTCTCAGAATAATATTTTTGAGATGAAAATAGTTATTAGCAATAGTACAGAGAATGAGGATGATAAGATTGGAGTTTCAAATGAATTTGGAGAGGATTCTTCTCCTGAACCTTTACGTTCTATATTCTCTTGTATAGAGTGGAATCCAAAATCTTCTGATTGGGTGATGAGAAAGGTGGATGAGATAAAGGATTGTGTGGGTGTGTCTTGTGATGGATTTGAGGAATAGTTTAGAGCTCTCTTGATTGCTATTGAGGTTGGTCAACTTTCGGTGGCTAGATCCCTAGCCACCTTAATAAAGGAGAGAGAATTGAAGGGATTGTCGTGCTTGGTCAACTATAATGGGAAGGAAGGAAGTGTTTCTAGAAACAAAGGAAAGGAAAGGAAAGGGTTGTGACAATTCATAGATGAAGCCTAAGATTATTTCATGGAACGTTAGGGGACTTAATGATCTTTGTAAGCATCTTTGGGTGAAAAATTGGTTTAGAAAATGGAGGTTGGATGTTAAATGCCTTCAAGAAACAAAGTTGAAAAAAGTGAATCAAGCTATTGTTCATAGTTTGTGGAATTGTGAGAAGTATTTGGAGCTGTCCATTTGTGGATTGGGTGTATCTTGCATTGAATGGGGCTTTGGGAGGAGTTTTAGTAATGTGGGATAGAAGGGTGGTGGAAAAAATGGAAGACTTCATAGGGGAGTATACTGTGGCATGTTTGTTTAAGAGTGTGGAAGATAATTTCTTGTGGGCTGTTGCAGGTATATATGGGCTGAACTTAGATAGTACCAGAAGATTATTATGGGAAGAATTAGCTGGAGTATTTAGATGGTGGGACATTCCCTGGTGCTTAGGTGGTGATTTTAATGTTATAAGGCTCCCAAGCAAACATTCTGGAGACTAGGCTGCGACCAGCAATGACAGAATTTTAAGAGTGTATTTTTAACTTGAATCTGGTGGACCTTCCTCTCATGGGGGTACTTTCACGTGGTTTAATACTCAGACTTGGTCTCGATTAGATAGATTCTTAGTCTCACTGGAATGGTTGTCTCACATTTGTTTGGACCATTTCCCCATCTTGCTGGATTGTGGTGGTATCCAAGGAGGGTGTCAGTATTTTAAGTTAAAAAATATGTGGCTGAAAACTGAAGGCTTTGTGGATAGGGTAAGGCAGTGGTGGTCGTCATACCAGTTTCATGGCAGCCCCAGTTTCATCCTTGCTGGTAAATTAAAAGATTTAAAGCACGATTAAAGCTTTGGAATACTCAATCCTTTGGAGACATAGGGGAACGTAAGAAAACCATGTTGGAGGAGTTACAAGAGTTAGAGAGGATACACGAGGATAGGGTTCTTTCATTAGACGAGATATCTCGGACAGAGTTGGTTTCAAAATTTGAGAAGGTAATCTCTTTAGAGGAGATCTCTTGGTGCAAAAAATAAAGAGCATTGTGTGGTGCCTATGGCAGGAGCGAAACTACTAGACGTTTGAAGTCAAGGAGCGTTCATTAGCGGAACTTAGATCTTTTTTTTTTAGAACTCTATTCCTATGGGCTATAGCTGTAGACTTTAGTGGCCTTGATTTTCATGACTTTCTTGTTTCTATTGCTACGATCTAGATAGGTCTTTTCTCTTGTATACCATCTTGTGTACTTGGGATATGCCTATCATCATTAATGCAATCATTTACTTTTAAAAAAAATGATAATGCATCTTTGATCATTAAGAAAAATGATCTTACTGATGTAAAAAAAGTAAGTTATCTATTACAACGAGCTTGTAGGAAGCATTTAGTAGTGCTAGGGAAATAAGTGCCTATATTCTCTTGCTAGATGAGCGCAGTACAGAATCCAACTGTAACCATTTTCAGTTGCAAGTGGGCTCGAGTATCTGTCCCCCCACTAAGGAACATAATAAAGGGAAAAAGCTTGAGATGATTTTAACTTCTTGCGAAGGTAGATCCTTTAAGCATTACTTATAAAAAAAAGGTAGATCCTTTAAGCATTAAAAAACTTCATCTTTGAAACCAGTTTGGATGAAGCTATATTTGCATGTGTAAGTAATAACATTATACCGTCAGCCTTTGGCAAGCTCACCTCATTGTTAGTTTACAACAGCAGTGAAAGTTTTTTGCACCATGATTTTGGCATACCAGAATCTAGTCACAAGACTAATTCATATGAATGAAAGATTTTCATGACGGCTTGATCTTGGTCCAATTATATGTTTTCCTTTGTACTGATTGTTTTTTCTGTGAACATTCAATTGTTCTCAGTTGAGAGTCAATTGTTTGTTGTCCGTTGATTGCAGATATTAGTGGATGCCTTCTTGCTGTGGCTGCTGGGTTTGGATAGATGCAATGTGCTATACTTCTAGTATTTATTCTGTAATATTTATTGTTGCTGTGTTATTGTTTGTAATGCCTTTTCCTCCCCTCATATATTTGTGATGAGACAGTAGCTACAAGTGGCTAAAAGTCTGTTCTCTAGTGATTCATTTAGTTCATTTTCTTTATATTTGCACTTTTCCTGGAGAATGTGTTTCATCTCAACTCTTCCTAATGCAGATATGAGTTCAAACAAAATCATGCAGAATGGATTAGCTTGGTTAAACCTGTTTTAGATCCTGCCATCTCAGCACAAATATATGAAACACTGGAGATACCGGATACAGTTATTGAAAACTACAGATTGATCAGGGATGAAATGCGTTCAGCTATCCACTGTCTTTTGAAGGTAATGCCCTATGGAAGTTTTATGGTTTGTTTTGGTCCCTGATTCAAGTTATACATGTTGCAGAGAATATAAGTTCTGTAGCAACTTTTAGTCTCTGTTCATGAAGTTCCAATCTTCATTGCTTTCAAGAAGAATAAAGCTGGCTTTAGTTGTGAACCTTTATGATGGTGATTGGCACTGCACCGATTGAAGTGTTGTTTGTTTTAACTCAGTTGATTCATTCTGTAACAAAATAATGGCTTCTTGGGTACTGCTTTGTAACTTCGCATATTACTTTTGTAGGTACTGCTTTGTAGTTTTTTCCACAATAACTTTTTAATCGAACCTGCTTTGTATTTGAAATTTTGTTTAGGATGATGGAATTCTGGTGATCCCTACCATTGCTGATCCTCCTCCAAAACTTGGTGGGAAGGAGATCTTATCGGAGAGCTACCAGAGCCGTGCATGTAGTTTGTTGAGTATTGCTAGCGTATCAGGTTGCTGTCAGGTGACTTTCTCTCTCTCTCTCTCTGAAAAGGCTTAACACAGTAATTTCTTGTGTCTTGAATCATCAATATCGAAAATTAACTGCTTGCTGTTTGTTAGCTTTCCTTATACAGAGATGTGTACTGCTTAAATATCATCTCTGTTCTCTGTCTCTTTTCAGGTTGCAATACCTCTAGGATTTAACAACAAGTGCCCTATTTCAGTATCCTTCATAGCCAGGCATGGGGGTGACCGCTTTTTACTAGATACCGTCCATACCATGTATACATCTCTTCAGGAGCAGGTTGACATTGCTTCCAAATCTAAAGTATCAAAAAATGTTGTCAGCAAGGAGCAGTCTGCTGAGATTGCTAAAGAAAAGGTAAAGGATGGGTAACTCAACTCAATTAGGGCGGCTACATGTATCCTTTCAGGCCACTCAGCTCTATCTAGGGCATGGTTCTCATTTAACTCTTTGGAATTCATTTTAATATCCTTGTTGAGTTTGACCAGTAGTGCTAAATGTGCTAAGTAGTGTTATCTGGCTCTTCAACCCCTGTATGGGTACGATTTTCCTTCATAGGTGGTTTGTATTATATATGTTCTAGTATATGTTTTTATGTGATTTGTGCATTTACTTCTCCTAAATTGGATGCCATTTGGCTCTGTGGATCAGGGCAATGAAGCATTCAAAGATAAGCAATGGCAGAAGGCTATTGGCTTTTATACAGAAGCTATTAAACTTAGTGGCGCTATTGCAACGTATTACAGTAACAGGGCATTAGCATATCTGGAACTGGGAAGGTATTATCATATTCTTGAGTTGCACTTCTCCTTTTTTTTTTGCTAAGTAGGGTTGAACTCCTCAGTCATTGCATTGTTATCAAATGTGTGACCAACCTCTTTTTGCCCATATAGTTACCTCCAAGCTGAGGCAGATTGTAATCAAGCTATCACTCTTGATAAAAAGGTGACTTCTTTCTTCTGAGATCTCTTTTTGTGCATTGTGTTGGTCTAACTTTTGTAAGTAGTAAAATTAATGAATTTGTCAATGCCAGCTATCCAACAATGGTTTATACTTAATATAGTCTGGCTTTTATATTTAGTGCTAATTTGGGCTGCTGTTGTCATTGACTGTCTTATCAGAAAAAAATCCCTTGATAAAAACTCTTATAATTATTTTGTTGCAGCAATCATTTATTAAGCATAATGTAGTGAATGATAGAAGTACGAGTACTCTGTGAATTCATACAATTGCAGGGTTTAGGTCATGTGCAGTTATTTATCGGATATTCTATGCCAAAAGTAAATCATATTCGTAAGAGTTGTGGTGCGTGGTGGACTGGACTTTTCAGAGTCCTACTCTTGTTCTTTCACATTTGTTCCTCTAAAAGTTGTATGGTATATTTATATGCACTGTATGATGTTATAATAATATGCATGCCTTGTGTGTTTTGCCTAAAGCGTGGTGATTCTTGCTGTTTTATACATCCCACACCTGGTATTGCATGGTAAGGGCTGTAATGTAGATCATGCTTCCATGAATTGGCTTCATGTTACCTCAAATTTTCAAGTGAAATTGTTTACGGTTATAAAAAGAAAAAATATCAAATGAAAATAATATTTTCAGGTGTAGAACTGATGCTTAGAGAGTTAAATCAAACTCAAGCTTCCAGATTCAAGGTAGCATTTACATGGAGTAGACAGGATAGGGGAAGAGATCAGCAACAGTAAAAAATTTTCATGTCTGCAACTGTAGTTGTTATTGGTTCATAAAGATATCTTGAATGTTGATTTTTCTTCTGTGGGGGCATATCATGAGGATACTAAAAAACAGTGTCTTGCTGTTTCCTGCTGTTTACGACTTCCCATGCCTGGAGACAGTATAGTTGTCTATCTAGTGGAGATTTATTATACGTTATAAATTGGGTCTGTATTTTCTTCTTGATTACCCTAGGACAAAATGAAGTGGAAATGATAATGTTTGTAAGGTATTCAGGTAGGTAATTGCAGGATAAAAAAAAAGGCACAGCATTGACTACAGAAATGATGACTATGAGGGTTTCTACTTCCAAAATTTGTCTACATAGTCTGGCCAAGTTTTGCATATTCCTAAGATTTCCATTTTCTGATTGCTTCTTGTCATTTTGGTATGCTAAAATAGTTGTTTTCTACTTTTTCTTCAGAATGTAAAGGCCTATTTACGTAGAGCCACAGCAAGAGAGATGCTCGGCTATTATAAGGAAGCAATTGAAGGTAATTACTTTTTTTTTTGGGTTTTTTATGTTTCCTAAATGGTTTATAGTAGAGTAATGTCTCATCATTTGCTTCTTAGTTATTGACGACATGAAGTCTGCCAAGTGGTCCTATTAGGAATGTTGTAGTACTTGTAGAGAATCTTAAGCTGGAGAATGATACTCAACTAAGTTAATTCAGCTCTGGGTTGGTTTTAGATCCTCATCAATAATCAGAGTAGCTCACATGTAGTGTTTTTCATCATTCTGTTGTATATAAAACCATGCTCCCTATTACCTCTCTAGTTAATACATCTTAATCCACTACTTCTGCCCATGTTATTTGAGCCGGTTTCACTCTTTCAGTTTGAATAAAATCACTCTTTATTCCAGTGCATTGAACAGTCTCCATGGCAAATGATTAAATCATAACAATCTTAAACAAGTTTCCCTCCCCTTTTCCTCAATAGGACCTGACTCTACCTCTGGAAAAATTAAAATTTTCCTATTATATATTTCCTAGTAATCCTGCCTACCCATTTTAACATTCCTCAATCCTGTTACTTGTCAAAAAGAAAAAAGAAAAACATTTGTCGATCTAGTTACTTTGTACATGTTACTTTTAGCTGCCTAACATTCTGTACCATAAAGCATAGCTTGCCTTATAGCCGCCCTATATAATTTTCTCCTTAACTTGGGGTATTCGATGAGCGACATCCTCCATATCACATCCCTGTGAATTTTTGGTCCAAGATGCCAAAAGTAATCCCCCTTTGATGTCTCTAGACTATCCCTTTTTAATATCCCTCACTATTAAAATTTTTATTAAACTTGTACTTCCCCCCATATTCAGTTTTGGTCTCCTACTTAAACCTAGAACCTCTAGATTCTAGAATCTAAAGTATACCTCAAAATTTCCCATATGGAGTCGACTCCCACTCTAGCATCATCAACCAGCACAATATCATCCTTGAAAGGCATACACGGAGGAACCTCATCCTTGATGATCGAGTAAGTCCATCTATTATCCATCCGAAGAGATGCAATTAACGGCGAACTTGTTGCATGAGTCCCATGTCACAGGTTCGATTCCCCCTGGTATCAAACTGTGATTCAAGTGGGAGGCATGGCAATGGGTTGCTGTGCTAGTCTACCTGGGGGTTTAGGTTCCATGGGTGAGTCCTAAAGGCTCTTTTGTGGGGTGGTTCCCCGTCATAAAATAAAAATAAAAAAATAAAAAACCAAAAAGAGATATGCACTTGATGCCGATCCTTAATGTAAACCTATATTGATAAGAAACTCCATTGTTATACTTGTTCTCACACTAGCTACGTCTCCATTATTCATATATTTACTGTAGTGATATCCACTAGAGGCACTATTCTTTTCCGGAACTTATCACATTCCCTCTCTAGGTGCCCCATCACTTCTTCATGCTATTTGCAAATATAACTGATGAATTATTTAACCGAATAGCCAAGAACTGTGGAGGATAATAATAAGCAAAAGCTTTATTAACCTGGTTGTATTTTCTAGGGCACATCTCGTGTTTAGGCCTGGTTTCATTTTTTGAGTCATTTGTTTGATTGTGTTTTACCCCTGCAGATTTTAGATATGCACTTGTCCTTGAGCCAACAAATAAAAGAGCATCACAATCTGTTGAAAGATTAAGGAAGCTATTTCAGTAGATTATGCAAGATTAAGCAAACTTCTTGGAGGCTCAAGAATTGGTTCTCATCCTGCAGACCCGCAGATCCTTTGAAATGGTTGATGGTTGGCATACCTCGCAACAATCTCATTGACAATTACTCTTGGGGCCTTCTTTACCAGCAAGCGGGGAGAATATTTTCCTACCGGAGAGAAAAAGGAAAATACAAGAACATTTTCTTTCTTTTATCGGACTTGGTCTTAGTTTATTTTGTTGCTTGATATAAATTGTGGGATTATAGTTCAATTTTGTTTATTTTAGAATTTTGCATTCAGGATCATAGTGTACTTTGCCAATTAAGTTGTCAATTGTTTCTTTCACTCATTGCAATTTCTTAGTCAATACAATTTTTTGAACTCATGGGTTCGAGTGGCTGGAGCATCGTCGCGAGGGAGAGATTGTTGGGGTGTCCACAATAATGCTCCCTGCAACCGCTTTGAAAAAGGATAAAAGACTTGTATGTCTTCCTTACATCAATTGATTTTAATTGGATTCACAACTCAAAGGTTTGACAACCTAAAACAGAATAGCCCGACGAGGATGTTAGAAGATTTAAAGGGGGAAATGTAATATTTGAGACTTGATATTAGGTGGATGGTGAATGAGATCTCATATTGTCTGATCGGCACCAGTAATAAGAGTTGCTAGTCCTTTAGAGTACAAGTAATTTTCTTTTCTTTTAGTTGTTACAAAAACTAGAGGCAAAAAAGATGCACAAATTGGAGCTAAGCTTAACATCAAATATTTTATAAAATTAAGCTTCATTAATTCATAGTAGGTATTCATACAACTATCTAGATCTGTAAATACTCTATCGGTTTCTAAATCTTGTATGGTTCAAATTATTGTTTAGTGTTTTCTCATAAATAAAAAATTCCGTTTGGATTCAGAATTGATCTAAATTCATCTTATCTATCTAATCATCACAATTTTTTGAAATTTTCACACAAAATATAATAAACAATTCAACTTTTCAAATTCCAAAACAATAATAAAATTTTTAAAAAATATTCTAATAATATTTTATTCAACTTTCAACTTTTATCTTAACTTAATATCCAAACCTCACTAGTATTCTTAGATATTCTTAATATTTTAAAAAATTCTCATAATTTCCTTCTTGAAAATTAATCAAATGCAAAAAACTTTTCAATTTTACATCTTTAATTGTTTTCATATAATTATTATTTAGTTATTATCCAAACATAAAAATTAATACAACTTTCCTAAACTTAAAATAAATAAATAAATAAATAAAATAAAAAACACACAAAAAGAAACAACTTTTTCAAATTTCAAAATAAGAATTATATTTAAACAAAATTTTAACTTGATAATATTATTTTTATTCAACTTTTCTTTCTTATTTTTTAAAATTTAATAAAATATTTTAACTCAAACTATTATCATTTATAAATTATTTTATTAATATCCACGTAATTTTGAGATGTTCATTCCAAAGGAGTCCTAAATGAGTAGAAATGGTTTCTACTTCATCCTACAATCTCTCCCGCTGTAGGTACTCATATCTCCTTGCCTCTTTCATTTTCTTCTACTTTTATGGTCTTTGTTGGCACTGAATAATATATTATTAAACAACCGTTGGATCTCTCAACTCTATGATTGATATTAGGCAATTATTGCATGTGGCACAATGCATTTTGTTTCTGGCACAATGCATGTGTGCATAATTGCATGTGGGGGGGTATCTTGTGTGGTGATGGGAAATTTTGGACTATATTTTGAAGAGTAGTTTATATATTTACACTAAAACGATTTATTTTATTAGTTTTCTTTTAAAATTTAATTTTTAAATTTAAATTTTATGATTTTCAACGTATTAATAATTGACATGTAAAAAAATAAATTTATTTTTATAATTTTTTTAAGTACATAAATGGCCAGTTTGGATCCCAAACTCCTCTTAATTTATTTCATCTAATCATTACAACGTTTTTAAATTTCAACGTAAAATATAATAAACAATTCAATTTTTTCAAATTTTAAAATAAAAATAATATTATAATAATATTTTATTTAATTTTTAAATTTTATCTCAATTCAAATTAACATCTAAACGAACTGTGCCCAGCGTTTCTCAATTTTGAATCATGCCCATGGATAACCTACAAATAACCTACAAGTAAAGACTTCTCAAGTCAAAGTCTTCCAAGTTTGTGAGAGTTGTTAAGGTCAACTTCCCAACCATTTTTCTCCTTATTATAATGTTAAAAGTCCAATGATTTCATCTTAATTTTTGTTATTTTTCAGTAAAATCTGTTGATATATTATATTTTTAAGTAACAGTTAATTTAAATGTAAAATAAAAATGATAAAACTTAAATATAAAGAGTATTATTACTAAAAAAAATATATAAAATATTAAACTTAAATGTGTTGATAAAATAACATGTATGTGATGCTAATATTGAAGAGTAATACTTAATACAAACTTAAGTTTACAAGCTGGTTTATAAAAAGAAAAGTGTTCTAGCAATAAAAAAACTCCTATACTGACGTGTTTTTATGAAAAATGATATATTAAAATAATTTTATAATATGATATATTATATCAAATTACGTCAATTATATATAGTAAATATCACTCACTTTAAACCAAACTTACACAAATCATTTTCTAATAAAAATGAATAAAATAAAATTTGAAAAATACTATTTGCAGTGGGGATTGCATGTGCAGGCCCTTTATTAAAAGAGAAAAAAATATCATTTTAGAGAAATTTTATTTACAGTCTCCACTTGAGGATTGCATGTGTAGATCCTTTATTAAAGGAGAAAAAATATTATTTTAGGAGAGATATTTTAATAATTTTAAAAAATTTTAAAGATAAAATTATCTATATCTACATTATAATCTTTAAATAGAAACTATACATAATATTGCTCATTATTTTAAGATAAATATTTTAATAATTTTAAAATTTTTAAAAAATAAAATTACCTAAATCTACGTTACAGTCAATGAAGACTAATTTTATATGAGAATGTTCAATGTTGTACGGAGTCCAGACAGAGCGTCGTTCACGGTTCGGAAACTATTATCGTCCAGTTCTCCTTTGACTGGCTACCGGATCTCCAGGTCACTTTCCTCCCTCTCTCTCTCTCTCTCTCTCTCTCTTCTCTCTCTCGCTCGCGCAAATCGACCATCTTCCTGAGAGTTGACTCTTCCAGTCGAATACAGACAACACCAAATAGAAAAAAAAAGAACTTGCGGTTCAGTTTCATCGTTCAAACTTCAAATCGAAAGCGACTACTCTTCTGTCTCTCACCGGTGGGGCCCGTTCGCATTTCTTTCACTTTATGCCTTTCTCCATTGCATTTCCATTTTATTTTTTATTTTTATTTGTTAATTTGTACTAAAATTATCGTGAAGAATTTTCTGCGGTTGAATTTATTAAACTTCAACCAGAAACGCAATGATAATTTCTTTTTATTAATGACGTAAAAATGGTTTTTGTGGGGGCAGGGAGTAGAGAATTGGTACTGGTTGGTTGGTTGTATTAATACGTGAAGGAGGGAGACGCAAAGGATATGAGAGATTCTTCAGCCGCCGGAGGCCGGTCGTCTTCCCTAATGGAAAACTTGCTTGGACTCCTCAGGATCCGCGTCAAGCGTGGCGTCAATCTCGCCGTCCGCGACGTCTGTAGCAGTGACCCTTACGTTGTCATCAAGATGGCCAAACAGGTCTTTCCTTTGATCCTTTCTTTTTCTCCTCCTCACCACACCCGCAAAACTGCTTCTTTTATATTGGGTTTATTTCTCTTTCCAGATTTGGGTATGTTTTCGATATGATTCTTGTGTTAAATACTTATCACCTTTCTTGATTCCTTTCTTAAATACTGTGTGGTCTTAAGTTTTCTTGCAGGGAAAGATATAATTCAAAAAGAGTAAAAGTATCTGACCAAAACTATGCCTACTTTTTAAGGAGGAAAAAGCTAGGATCTATACATGTTTTCTGCTCTCTCTCTCTCTCTCTATATATATATATATATATATGCAGAAACATGTTTTATCATATAAATGTTTTACTTATTGATTGTTAGAAAAGCGATCAACTTTGCGCCCATAAAGAAGAGAATGTTTGAGTTTCACTAACAGCTGGAATCTTTCGAGAATGACATAACTGAACAATTGTGTTTTAATGACATCTTAACTTAAAGGAACTTTTAAAAAAAAAGTAAAAATAAAAAAAAGAAAAAAAAAGAAAGATAAAGGCCTTTAACCTTAACTCAGGAGCCACCTTCTCTTATCAACCTAAAATTAGTTTCGTTACTTCGAGTTTTTGATGTCTCAAATTAAGAACAAATGAAAAGGAGAGGGAAAAAAAGGGACAATTATAGCGTTGAAATCAGAATATGTTGCTCAATTGTGATATTTATTCAATATAGTTGTGACACACTAACCTTTTACCTTGATGTGCTGGTGGAGACATGCATAGATGGTGCGGTGTTAGGAGGTAAGTTTTGATCGTTTGTTCATCCTAATGAGCATATATTGGATGACGGGTTTTTGGTGGAATTTGGCTCATCTAAAGAGTTGGGTGTAGTGGATGAAGTAGCATGTCTAAAGGTCTATGATGGAAACATGTGTTTTGAGGTTCTCTGGGTGTGCATGAAATGCTATTATGTACATGGTCATATGTATTAGACGAATAGGAATAAAAGATGGTATAAGAGTGGTATTATCTGAAGGAACATATGTCTGAACGGGAAGTTATCCTTACCAGGAAACAGATTCTCGTTGAATATCATACTCATTGAAATAAGGTCAGTTGGTTAAAGGATCTAAGCAACGATATCCTTTATGAAATGCACTGTCCTAGAAAGTTAGAATACTGTTTGCTGCGCTATTTTAACTTGTGTTTGTTATAGGGTCTCAATAGTGGATAACGAGCACAGCCAAAAGACCTCAACAAGGTAATAATTTGGTTCACTTTATAGGGTCTCACTTTGTGTTTGTTATGGATTGGCATTTTCAGTAGAGCTGGGTTGTGTTGGGTTATGCCTAAGAGTGTGGTGGATTTATTAGCTTGTTAGAATAGGCATTATAATGGCTCTCAACTGGCTGAGGTGTGGAGATTGATACCGTTGTGCTTAATGTGGTGCATTTCGGAAAGGAATGATAGGTGTTTCAACAATAAGGAGCGAGCAGTGGGGGTAATCTGGAATTTCTGTGTGTTTTCTCTTATTCAGTGGTTTTCTGCTATTTTTCTAAAGGGAGGGAATGTTAATGAGTTTTTGTCTTTTTTGAGCTTTCTAGCATGTAATTAGGTGTCTCATTTTGTATACTTCCTGTGTACATGGGCTTTGCCTAGTTTCATTCTCTTCAATAATGTTTCTTACTTATAAATAAAATAAAATAAAATAATAATCTGGTTCACTTTGGAATAGCTTTATATAGGGAACATTATTATCCAAGACTAGCGTGCGCAGTTGGTTAATTAAATAGACTGCTGTTTGGAATGCATCCACCCAAGAACGTGAAAGCAACAATGAATGAGCAAGAAGGACTAATCTTATTTTAACTCTGTGACAGTGTTTTATTTTCACTATACCTTTTTTTACTAGCAAAAATGGGTAGGAGAGGGCAATTGGAGGTGGCCTCCCTACTTGGAAGTGACCATGGTAGCACCTTACTAGTGGGAAGTCTCTGGTTCCCTCAAGTAGAGTTTGAGCCATAGCCTAAACCCCGACCCCACTAGAAAATTTAATAAGTCAGTAGGTGGCTAATACTAATAATCTAAGGGGAATCCATAATCGGATTCGAACCTAGGACCTAGTACATGCTAAACCATATGGGAGTAACCCAAAACCATTATGACACCACCCTTGGTGGTTTCTATCCGCTATACCACTGTTGAGCAATATGCGGATAATAGATTTTTGTGTAAAATCCCATTGGAAGACAATTATAACTGAAATTGTCAAAGATATTTACTGCCACTGTCAGTTTGAAACTGTTTAATTCTATTGGAGAACAAGATTTCAACCTATTTCTTTTAAACCCAAAACCGGAGTCTTATTAATGTGACGAAACAAAGAACTATATCAGGTTTGTTTTTAAATGAAAAGACTCATGAAGAACAAAGAGTACTCATTAACGGAAATAACTTGAAATTTAAACCATTAATGATGGATTGAACCAATGAGGTCTGTCCATTTGAATTAATTATTTTCAAAGCTAAACTAGATGACCATGTGGATGTAGAAGAGGCAAGGTGCTTGCTTTTGGCCAACTGACACGGCTCACACAAGGTACACACAGACTTGGAAACAATTTTCACCCGAAACTGGAAGAGTCCGTTTGAAGAATTTTGAGGACAACTTGATGAGAAGGATGGCCTATGGTGCCAAGTGGGAGTTGTTTTGTTGCCAAGCAAAGGTTTGTATGGAATTTAGATTTGCAGAGGCAGACGGACTGCACAAAATAGTCTTACGAAGGAATCTAGTGATTGTTGTGTTAAAGATAGTAGAACCGGTATGTTCTGGCTGGCTAGCCCCATTTTTAACAGTTTTGGTTTCATCACCATTGTGAGGTTGTTTAAAGACAAAGTGTTTACTCTGCCAAGAACCGGCTATGGCTACATGTTGATTGGCTCCACTATTCATGACCCATGATTGATCCTCCATAGAAGCTTTTTTCTGAGCTGGAGAAGTTTCCTTTGTTGGAGAAATACATGGGGTAAAATTTTTAACAATGGTTAGCCTAGGGCACTGGTGCCATTAAAGAATCTTGAAGTAAAACGTGGCTGGCCAAGATAACCAAACTGTATATTCTATTATCATTATATGGACAATGATTACATCGACCCCAACAACTGTTTCTATCTGTTACACCAGATTAAACGTACAGAAAATATTCGCAGATGTACAAAGGAAATAGAGGGAATGTCAATAACAACTGAGGCCTTCTATCCTAGCAGATAAGTCTCAATGGGAGATATCAATCTGATCGTTATCTTTACCGCCATGCTGAATGGATGAGCTGGAGTGAGTTGAGTGACTTGGCGTGGGACTAGATTGAGCTGGATGACTTGGAACGAGACTCTTGGCTTACATATACTATTTATTGTTCCTTCCACTTATAGTTGTTCAGTTATATGTATTAGGCTAGCAAGACGGTTCACTAATTTTTAGTTTGTGGAACCTAGAATGTATTTAGGTGTTCTCTTGTATACTTCCTGTGTACAAGGGCTTTGCCTATTTCATTCATATCAATAAAATTTACCTCTTAACAAAAAAATAATAATTTGTTTCATCACTTTTTTCTGTAGTAATTTTCGACAACTTTCTGTTTAGTTCTAATTACAATTAAGTGTGAACATTTGATGCAGAAACTCAAGACACGTGTCATTAAAAAGGATGTTAATCCTGAGTGGAATGAAGATCTAACTCTGTCAGTTACAGACCCTAATCTTCCAATCAAGCTGGTAAGTATTTTGTTCACTGCCCTCGTTTGTCAAAATATGAAAATCCTAATAGAAACCTTTTAAGCTTGAAAATGTGGTGCTTTGTTTAAAAAAAAAAAGGACCGCTTTGTATGGTGACTTTAATTTTTGTGCTACTCTGATGGTGCTCTTAGAATTTTGGTTAACTTGAGAGCAAAGTACTGGATCTTTGATGAATGTTGGACTCTGGTTTGTTTTCAAGAAATCAACCACAGGAAACAGGAGTTTTTCAGTACTAATATGTCTGTTGACTGCAATCTCCCATATAGAACGAGTTCTCATCCCTATCAAATTCACTATGGTTGATTCTCATGTTTTGAAGCTTTGCTATATAGCTAGAAGGCAATAACAACACTAAACAATTCACTAGCCCATAATTTGATGCTGTGAAATCTACCTTTTAGGTAGGAGTGACTTGTGTAGAGTGAAAAACATAAGTGGCCAAAGTCCTGTACATTTATGCTCTTGATGATGGCAAATATGGTAAAAGCCACTTGATAGCTGTTCATTGGCTTGGGCTTTTCTCTTTGTTCCATCTTCCACTTTTCTATATTGTTTCTTATGCTTTACACCTATTTTATACGTCAATGGTCATTGTTTATTGTGGTTGCAGACTGTTTATGATCATGACACATTCACCAAAGATGACAAAATGGGAGATGCTGAGTTTGACATCAGGGCATATATAGATGCCTTGAGGATGAAATTAAAAGACCTCCCAAGTGGCACCATAATCACAAGAGTACAGCCAAGCAGGCAAAACTGCTTGGCTGAAGAGAGCTGCATAACATGGAACGAAGGCAAGCTGGTCCAAGATCTCTGCCTCAGATTGAGAAATGTGGAACGCGGTGAAGTGGAAATCCAATTGCAATGGATTGATCTTCCTGGTTCCCAGGGTTTGTAAAGTATTTGAACGCTCCTTTATTTACTTTCTTTCACGTGTTGTGTGGGATGGCATCAAGCTTTTACAACCCTGCATCTTGTGATTTCACTGTACATGGACGCGTGATGAACTCGGTTTGTATGCTTTCGTGTTTGGCTATTTGTATCCAGTTTGTAGCGCATTATGTAGGTTTGAACAATTTTAGGTGTTATAAATGTTACCAAAATTACTATATTGCGTGTGCTCTTTCATCGTTTGCTGTGAATCTCAATCTGTAAGGTGCTTCCCCACTTAGCAGGTATTCCAATATGTATTTACTAATTACCTGTAGAAAATGAGATGCAGTAAATGAAGAAATGTTGTTCTTTTTCTTTGCTTTGTTGGGTAAGATCATCCTTTGTTTCTAAATTTTTTTAAGTAATTTCTCATGTGGTGTATTTGGTGGGAAAGGAACAAGCGATGCTTCAACAATAAGGAGCGCTCTTTGGAGGAAATTTGTAAATTCTTTGTATCTTCTTTATTGCAATGGTCTTCTGCTTTAGGACTTGATGGAGCTTATGCTCATATTTTTCTATCTTCTCTTTCCCCTTCTTAGAATGTATTTAGGTGCTTCTTTTGTATACTTTGTACATGGGCTTTGCCTATTATATTTGTTGAATGAAACTTTTTTTACTTAATTTTTTTTTAAGTAATTTCACTACATCCTGTGTTTTAAAATGTTCATTGCATATTTTTGGCCGCAAATACACTGAAGGGCATTATGTTATAACTCAAATAGGATAGGCATTAGTGCAGGTCCATATCCCTGCCTATCATGTAGTCCCTTAATCTTCCCATTTATTCATGATTGTGCATTGGCTTTCAGGCTCATTGTCACTGGCTTTGTTGCTGAATAAGGTAAAACTAGCCAAGCCGAACACTGTATATTTGCTTGTATGCCTCACTACGACCCTCCCTACCTCAATTCTTCTGTTGGTCACTACAGGAGAAAGAGAGAAGGAAAAAACATAACAAAGAAGAGAGAAATGGTTTTCTGTTGCTTAATTCATACTTGGGTTAAATTGAGATTGTATTCCGTGATCACCTCTTTGTGGGTTGAGCCAGCTCCTTATAGATTAGGGTGCGGCTACTATGCCACCTAGAGCATACCGCTAGGCATGTTGCCCAATTATTATTATTTTTTTAAAAAAAAATTTTTACATTTTTTAATCACTTTCTTAATTACTAAATAAACATCAATATACTTAAAATCACTAAGTTTTTAATAATAAAAAAAAAAAAAAAGTCCAGCGGGTACACTTTAGCAGTACAAGTGGGGTGGCAGACCAGCTTCTTCCTATAGATTATGGGTTCTGGACTTTTAGGTCTTGAATTGTTTCTTCTTACTTGGGGAGAGAGCTTCAATGTCCAAAATTGCAAAAGTTCTCCCTTACTACTTAAATGAACTATCACTTTTAAAACATGCAATGTTAATGTGTGATTAGAGATAACATCATTCATGGATTTCTCTCTCTCTCTCTCTCTTTTCTTTTATTATATTTCTTTCCTTGCCGAACTTTTTTATGCATTTATGATTAAGTTGTCTAAATGGAGGAATGACAAATTTCACGATTATTATTTTTATGATTTATTTGCAAAATACATCCCTTAGGGGTTGGTTCAAGTGGTAAAGATCTTGGGTTTGAGGATATTCTCTCTTCAGGTCCAAGGTACAAATTTCATTAGGTACAAACAATCTCTAAAGACTATCATATTTGGAGTTCCCTTGAATTACCCGGAGTATATTTGCAGGAAAATTCATTTCTGCGGATTTGTGCACTCCTGAGATTAGTCGAGATGCCCTGTTCCCGGACACCCGGTGCCAATAAAAAAAATAATGATTTATTTGCAAACTATTTTGTCTTTAACATCTCTACCTCATTAGATCCAAGAAATGTCTAGTTCCATCCCCTCAAAATAAATCCCCTAGCAATGGTAGGGTAAATTAACCACATCAATGTGGAACCCAGCCCTAGTTGCTTAATAATCTACTCCGGCTCTGGATATGGACGCATGCAGCTCTGTTGTCACCTATCATCTTTTTCTCTTCTAGGCCACCGCCCATTGCTCCTTAGTCTTCTGAATTATGACATGATCTTACCATTGGTTTTCTTTATATCTTCGAATAACTACTTCCCATCAATTTTCTGTCTTTGACATTACTCTATCTGGAAGGACTTTGAGAGAACAATGCATGTTGGGCTGCTTTTCTGAATATATTATGAGGATGTTAAATCCAATGAAAGTATTTTGGTAAGTTCTTGTATATGATTTTCATTGTTAGAGCATATTGATTACTTTTAGCGCATGCTGAGTATTATGTAATTTTCATTTTTAGAACGTATGTTAGAGCATACTCCACTATTATTTATTAATTTTTTATTACTTTTCATTTATTTTTTACTATTTTATACTATTATTCAATATTTTATCATTATTTTTTCACTACTTTTTCTTTACTATTCACGAAATATCTGATATCATCACCTCTGTATCCAAATGCAACCTAAGAGTTCTTGTTCCAATTCTAGAATTTGGAGTGAAGAAGATACAACCATATATCACATTTATTGAACAGTTAGTAATACTCTAGAAAACTCACACAGATAGTAATAAATACAATATGACTGACTATTTCTCTCCCATTTTAGCACATATTCTACATAGAAACCTTAGATAGTAATATATTCTAAGTTCTAAGTTCTAATTCATGTTTTTTCTATTATTCCAAGTTCTTTTCTTTTTCCCCCTTTGTACTTTCATTTAAATTAGAGTAATGCTATTCATCGTTCTTTTTACTATAATTTTCACATCTTCTCATGATGTGATATTAAATGATTAGAGGCTATTTATTATGTTTCACTTGTGGACCCATCATTTAATGCTGCATTAAGAGATATTGAGAGGATGATGATATTTTTGTCTTTGAATCTTTACAGATATAGTTACTAGACAAGTCGCTTGGACATTAGGCTTTGTAATTATCTTATATGGTTCCATCATTTTACAACTATGATGTAACTAATCAAGTTGATCTTAACTATGCACGAGTCGACAAATTGAGTTGTTGTCTTCCACGACGTCGTCCCATTACTTTTCGAGATTTTCACATTGGAAAAGACCCTCATTCCTGTCCCGATATCGACCCAAAGCTAACTATTAAAATCTTATATTGCTTAAAAAAATGGGGATCTTAGATTGGTCATAGTCACGTATATTGCTATTGATGAAATATCAAGGATATGATCTCTCTCTGATTTGAGGGACATTGGAATATTGCCCCACACATTGCTCAATAAAACACATGCGTGTGCTATTAAAATTATGGTCAATTTCTAGACAAATATTGAAACGTATAAGATTATCTAGATTATCCTGATGGATCTAGTACGAGTTCCTAAGCAAAGTCAATGTTGGATCTTTTGGAATTCAATGTGCTTTCCACACAAACTCGTGTTCCATTCTCCTACGATATTGAGAAATATATAGTTTTATAGCCCTATGCATGCATGCTAGGAACAATACCAATGCAAATAACATCCTTTTTCTAACATTTAGGAAACTTTGTACCTTAAACAAACTGCTTTTCATCCCATGAAATTGGTTTTCCTAATTAATTCACATGGGGGAGCACATTCAGCCATAGAATGTGTGTGCAAATGCAGTCAATTAAATGGTTTTTTGTGCTCCTTTGTCTGCTAAAATAGCTGCATAAAAAGAATAGTCTATTTCCCTCTCCTCCTCTGAGGGTGGGGATGAAAACCCGAGATTGGGAGATGAAATCTCTACTTTAGCAAAATGTTGTTTCTCAGACGGTTTGTTTGTCGAAAGTTATAGAAGTTAAGATAATACCTATCATAAAGAAATTTATATATGAATAGAGCTCTAACAGTGAGTAATTAACTTGTAATCTAGATATTTCTCTATATATATCAAATCACATCTATAACTTCAATTTTATAATTGAAATGAATTCTATTTCTCTTAAAGAATATTATATATTGAAAGGTTTCTATGATCCCATTATAACTCTGAAGAAAATATTTTCTTAGCCACATTTTCCCAGAAATCAATCACAATCAGTCTACTGCTAGCTGCTGCTTTGGGTTAATCTGATTTACGTGTGATATGCCGAAAGCTGCACGCTGCTTATCTCATGAAACTTTAATCATCGATGGATCGATCAATCTCTGCAGAATGAAAATAATTTGGTCAACTTCGATATCATGTCTAATGCTTTTCATGCAGAAAACTTTTGCCGCTAGCTCTGATCTCGTCAAAAGAAATGGACCAACGGTGGAGATAGTGCCACCCAAATTCCTTCTTTTATTTTATAATTATTATGTATCAAGAAGTACTACAATGGTAAAAAGATTTTTTAATAACAAATTCATAAATTGACGTAAATTCGTAAATATTATAGATATAAAAAGATTTCATAAAAATAAACTTACAAATTAATATGAATTCGTATCATATATTAGATCTATTTTACAATAAAAATAACTTTATAACTTAACGTCGTATCACGTTAAATCATGTCAATTTATGTATTTATTTTTATAAAATTTTTTTATAGGTAAAGAATTTATATTATTTAAATATTTAAAAACCCCAAGTGATGTGTATATACGACAAATTAAAGCTAAAAAATTATATTAAAAAAAAAATGAAGTGCATGCAGTCCTTTTTATACTCTTAGGAAACACAAACCCTATTGCAGTGCGTGCAGTGAAGCATGGTGTTTGGGGTTTTGAATTTCGAATGAGTTGTGGGACTGACACGCCAAGCCTTGTCCCCACTTTGGCTTTTATCCTTTCTCACCCCAAAACCCTCCATCCATATATCATTAACTTCAACGCATGCTTCTGCGTTTTCAGCACTTCTAGGATGTATGTATGCGTGTATATAATATTAATATATATATATATATAATATTGTTTATCTTTCTTTTCAATGAACAAACCCCCTTTAGTTTATTTTCTCTCAAGCCAATCATATCCTAGCGTCTGAATATATGGTTACAAATTAATAAGTATGTCCCTCTTGTGGTCAGCATTTAGATCTAGCTAGAAGATATATATATATATATATATATATATTTGTGGATTCATTCCAAAAAATTTTATTTATATACCACCAAATTATATGATGATTTTTTAGTCACAAAAAAATCTATAAAAATAAATTCACAAATTGACGTGACTTGATATGGTATGTTAAATTGTAAAATTATTTTATTGTAAAGTACATGGATCTAGCGTGATATGAATCCAAATACTTATAATATATATATATATTTATGTCATGCATGTGCTTCTGTTGATATCAAGAGAATTGTTCTAATTGGTATCCTTTTGTTGTTTCCCCCTCATTATTTTGGATCTTGGAAAATCTTTGATGATCAAATGGCTCTTTCACCTCTCAGATAAATTATTGAGCAATAGTCATATTTAGCAAAGATATTAATTTTTCATTGGTGAAATTGAAAGGCCAAAAGTTGGATGTAGAATCTCCATGGTAATAATTTATTTAATTAATTTATAAATTGGGGACACAAAATGCATAGAGAACTGATAGTTGTTGTTGTAAGTCTGCAAATGTCGCGCAATCATTTAAAAAAATAAATAAATATAAAATTCACGTGAAAAAAATTAATTTTTTTAATAGTAGACCTCACTATTTTTCAAAACAAATATACGATGCTTATACACTATACGACTGTATATAACATTACTCAAATGTATATATGTCCCACGACACATAACCTTGCCTCTAATTAATAAATAGTGCTTAATTTTGAATTGTAGGAAAAGCTAAACATCTCACTTTCTACTAATATTCACTAATTTCAATATTTATTAAATATCCCCTATTAGCAAAAGTAATAATGCGATAATGCATATGATTGATGAATAATCATATTCTAAAAACTCTTCATCACACATGATCCATATGATATAATTTGATTTAGAAAATAAATTTTAAAATTTAAAATCTTACAAATTAAATTATTTCATATAATTGTACTTGTGTAGTAGTACAGTAGAGGTCTTAGAATAACATTTCTCATAATCAGTTTCTTTGAATGAAGCTGGTCATGACTATAAGCTTATGTCTTGATCAAACTATATTTTAGAGTCTTTTTCTTGTTTGGTACAAGTCCATTAAGTTCACTTTCACAAAGTTTCGGATGATTGATGGTTGTTTATAAAAGTAAGTTTGGCTGGCTAGCTTGGAATATGGTAATAGGATAGGCAAGTTAGGCAAAATTAGCCACTAGCCTTACATTTGTTATTTCATTGAGGCCAATTATCGATAACTAGTTTCCAGCATTACTTTCAAACTAGTAATTATTTATTCAAGGAAAAAAAAGACACTTTTTTAAAATTGAGTAATGCTACGTACAGTTTTGGAGTGCGTAAGCGTTACACAATCGCTTTGAAAAAAGAATGAGGTCTACTATTAAAATTTAATTTTCTTTTCATAAAGGTATCGTATTTATTTACTTTTTTCAAAATAATTACATAACGTTTGAGCACTCACGACTGTTACTATCTTTTCTCTTTAAAATTATATACGGTTTGTTTTAACATTCAAAATTATTAAAATTGACATATGGCATCTTTTAACTATAAAAATACTAATAAATAGTTGTAGCAATAGCATGCAGGAAGCCATTAAGACATTATAAATGTATGATCTCAAGGCCAAGAAAATGGAATTTGGGCTTACAATTAAGGAGAGAAAGAGAAAGGAAATGTGTCAAACCACAGATATTACTACTTTCAATTCAACCATATATATAATTAGAAATGATATTTGCAGTCGTGGTTGTGCAAGCGGCGTGCAGTCGTTTTGAAAAAAGTGAATTAATATGGGACTCACATGAAAAAAAATTAACTTTTTAATCGTGGACCCCACTCTTTTTTAAAGCGATTGCGCGGCATTTACACATTCCACGACTGTACGTAATATTGCACATATATAATTAGAATAATTGAATGATAAATTAATCCATTCAATTCTTAATTTGCGTAGGATATAGTACTCTTCGGGTGCACAAGTCTCGCCTATTCTTTTTAAAAAAAGTAGAATCTAGGATTAAAAAAATAATTTTTTTTATATAGATATCAGATTTATCTATTTTTTTTAAAGAAAGTGCACGGAAATTGCACACTCTAGAATCGAAATATTATTTCTCTATTTATATATATGTGCATAAAATTCTCAATGCCTTTGTTCTTGTAGTAACGGTAGATATAATCTTGGGGTGCAAGTCTCGCGTAGTCTTTTTAAAAAAAAATGAAGTCCATTATTATAAATAATAATTTTTTATATGAGTCTTAGGTATCTTAAGACTGTAAATATCATTTTTCTTCTCATAAGAAGAGCTTCAAAGACTGTTTTGCACAAAGATTATATATGATCTTGAAATCAATCATTTCTTTATAATTTTATTTTAGGTAAAACGTTACTATTAATTTTCTGTGTGTGTCATATATATATGTATATAGTATATTTGAATAACGAAAAGTTTAGGGTGCACAATGCAAATTTTAATTAGTAGCTGAATAAAGGGTACATGTAAAAAAAGAAAAATGCTATAATATGGGGTCGTCATGAAAATTTTAATTATTTTTGTGTGGAAGTCATATGAATATTGTTTAATTACATACAACAATTTGTCTTAATTGCCCTCTTTTAGGATTTTGCTACATGAGGTGAAGACTCAAAGCAAATGGTTCTTGTATAAAGGAGAAGAGGTAAAGTTGTACAAAAAAGTACTATTATATACCACACTTTTATTTTACTTTTATCCCGGTGATAAATGTGTCACATCTTATGTAGTAGGATAAAAGTAGAATGATAGTATGACGTATAAAATTTTTATTCTTCATTAGATATACATTCACATAACACTATTGATGTAACATACATTATAACCTCCAATACATGATACGTCGTAAATACGAGATCGTGAATAGCATTACTCATAATTTAATGGAATTAAGGAGGCCAATTGCTAGACAAGAATATACATGAAGTAGTGTGGCGTCACGCTAGCTGCTGAGTAACCAAATAAAAAACAATGGAATGAATGAAAATTATTGGATTATAGCGTTTTGGTGTTGCCTAAAGTTGGAGTTGGAGCCTTTGCAAATGCCAAGTACTGAGATGCGGTCAGGAATGGACAATTTAGGGTCCACGTGAAGGTATCACCCATCCATCACTGTTCCCTAGAATGATAATCTCACCAATGAAATAGGAATTATTCCAAGAAAATAGCCAAGAAAACTTGTAAAATATGATCTCTTTGCAGTACTATTTATGGCACTTTCCCATGAATATCTTCTCATTAACCCACCCCCAGAAAAAAAGAGAAGAAAATAAAAACCAAAAAAATAGGAGGAAGAATAAAAAACAAGCAAATGTAGCCATGGTAGCCACATCTACAATACAACCCATGAGCTCAAAAGCGAATCCAAGAAGAAAGAGGAAGAGGCTCTTTTACAAAGCCTTTACAAACAACTACTTGGAGACACACCCCAACCAAAATGCCTCTCTCCACTTTATGCAACCAATGGTGTTATAGAAGATAGAGCCATATACCAACTTGCCAAGTTATCAAATACCACCACCTCCCCTCTCTCTCTCTCTCTCTCTCTCCCCCCACAACCCAAATCCAAACACAACTCAAAACAAAAGGGAAAAAAACAAAGCAAAATAAAAAAGCAAAAAACTCTGTATGTGCGCTTTGGGGACTGTAAGTGCAAGCTTGTTTCGCAACTCTCAAAGCTGAAAAAATATTGCTGTATTCTGCTTATTACCCAATACCCCAGAAACCAAAACACATGCTCTCCCATTTCCCCAACTCTTTTCATCATCACCTCCACCATCAAAATCTCCTTCTTCTTCTGCTGCTTCTTCCTCAAATTTCATCCAATCTTTTGGAACTTCACCTCCTTCCTCAGAGCTTAGGGACTCTCTCTTGAATTGGGTAATTCAAGAAGTTATCAAAGATGATCACACTATCAGATTTCTACCATGTTATGACTGCAATGATGCCACTTTATGTGGCTATGATCTTAGCCTATGGCTCAGTGAAATGGTGGAAGATCTTCTCGCCTGACCAGTGCTCTGGTATCAACCGTTTTGTGGCTCTCTTTGCCGTCCCTCTCCTCTCCTTCCACTTCATCTCCACCAATGATCCCTACACCATGAATATGCGGTTCATTGCAGCTGATACCCTTCAAAAGATCATCGTTTTAGTTGTTCTTGGCGTTTGGACTAAGGTGAGCAAAAAGGGTTGCTTGGAATGGACAATTACTCTATTCTCACTCTCAAGTCTACCCAACACTTTGGTCATGGGCATCCCTTTGCTTAAAGGAATGTATGGTGACTTTTCTGGGAGTTTGATGGTCCAAATTGTGGTCCTTCAGTGCATCATTTGGTACACTTTGATGCTCTTCTTATTTGAGTTCAGAGGTGCTAGAATGCTCATATCTGAGCAGTTTCCAGATACAGCTGGCTCCATTGTCTCAATTCATGTTGACTCTGACATCATGTCACTGGATGGAAGGCAGCCTCTAGAAACCGAAGCTGAAATCAAAGAAGATGGAAAACTTCATGTCACTGTAAGAAAATCCAATGCTTCAAGATCAGATATCTTTTCAAGAAGGTCACAAGGTTTGTCATCGACAACTCCCAGACCCTCCAATCTAACCAATGCAGAGATATACTCCTTGCAATCTTCAAGAAACCCAACTCCAAGAGGGTCTAGTTTCAATCACACAGACTTCTATTCAATGAT
This sequence comes from Carya cathayensis, assembly GCA_011037825.1. Classification (NCBI taxonomy): domain Eukaryota; kingdom Viridiplantae; phylum Streptophyta; class Magnoliopsida; order Fagales; family Juglandaceae; genus Carya; species Carya cathayensis. The sequence continues at coordinate 471,633 of QGSO01000552.1, forward strand.
GGCTGGTGGCAGGAACTCAAACTTCGGAGCCTCCGATGTTTATGGCCTCTCAGCTTCACGAGGCCCAACACCAAGGCCTTCGAATTATGAGGAAGATGGTGCAGTCGGTGGCAAGCCGAGGTTCCATTACCATGCTGGGGCCGCTGGTGCTGGTGGTGCTGGGCATTACCCTGCACCAAATCCGGGAATGTTTTCACCAACGGGTTCCAAAAATGTTGGTGTTAATGCAAATGCAAAGAAGCCGAATGGCCAAGCTCAGCAGAAGCCAGAAGATGGTGCTAGGGACCTTCATATGTTTGTTTGGAGCTCTAGTGCTTCTCCCGTATCAGATGTCTTTGGAGGACATGAATATGGAGCTCATGATCAGAAAGACGTGAGATTGGCTGTTTCTCCAGGAAAAGGTTGTTTCCTATTTTCAGTTTTGTTGGATTGTGCTTTTTCTTTCTGTAGAATTCATATTAATTTTACTTTCGATATATCTTCCTTTATTTGATATTTAAATGGGTTTCTTTTTCTGTTGAATTGGATTGTTAGTCGAGGGTCACAGAGAGAATCAAGATTACTTAGAAAGAGATGAATTCAGCTTTGGGAACAGAGGGTTAGAGGGAGAGATGAACAACGTTGAAGCTGAGAAAGTGGGAGATGGAAAGCCTAAGGCCATGCCACCAACAAGTGTCATGACCAGGCTTATACTTATCATGGTTTGGAGAAAGCTCATTAGAAACCCCAACACGTATTCAAGCCTAATAGGTCTCACTTGGGCACTGGTCTCATTCAGGTATCAGTCCTTTTCATCTCAGTATAAACTCTGAACCTTGAAATTGTGCATAGTTTGATATTTTCTTGTATATATGCATATTTTTGGATTATACCCTTTTAATTTTGGTCATTTTTGCTTATGGGGTTCCTTGCAGGTGGCATGTTGAAATGCCTGCCATCATAGCAAAGTCCATTTCCATACTGTCAGATGCAGGGCTTGGCATGGCCATGTTCAGTCTAGGTCAGTAAAAACAGTACCCTTCTTGACTACTTGTATCACAGATTTCTTCCAGTCCTCCTCCAGACAAAATCCTCTCCTACACTTTCTTTACTAAAAAAAATCTTACCCGATTCTGTCTCACATTTCATTATTAAAAAGTAGTAATAAGAAAGCAAGCAGACCAGTAACAAAAGCAAGCAAAGAAAAACAGTGTGGTTATGATAATGTCTCGGCGGGGTTTCTTTTATGGATGGGAGCACTCTCTATCTGTCTTCCACTTTTTGCCATGTTTGTGTTGGGTTGCGATGGATTAGTGGTGGTGGTGGTGATGATGAAAGGTCTTTCAAAAAAAGAGAGACTGACAGTCACAGACAGACAGACAGACAGTGTAGGGGATGTGAGGAGGGGGGTAGTGATGGGCATGCTTTGGCTGATGCTTTTTCTATGTAAATATTGACAGGTCTGTTCATGGCTTTGCAACCGAGGATCATAGCATGTGGAAATTCCGTTGCAGCTTTTGCTATGGCCGTGAGATTCCTTGCTGGTCCAGCTGTCATGGCAGCAGCTTCCATTGCTGTTGGCCTTAAGGGCGTTCTCTTACATGTTGCCATTGTCCAGGTCATCATCTCATCTTTCTTGCTTTCTTTTCCTCTCTCTCTCTCTCTTGCCTCCTCCTGACACAACCAATCCTACTTAACTGCATAAGCTCCAAAACTTCACATTCAAAAAAATAAAATAAAATACTATATATATTGCTATGAGCTATCTCCTGATAAGATTTTTATTTTTTATTTTTTATTCAGTTAAAGTCATTTAATACATACTATCATAATCACAGCATCTCATTCAGGTCCTGATCAGGATAATCTTCCTTTTAAATTCTTTTCTGGAGATACCAAAATATGGGCTGGAAAAGAGCAATAGCATATAATGTAAAGCAGTGAGCTTAGAACATACATACATACATACATATATATATATATATAGTTCCAACCATGACAAACATGATCTAACAACTTGTTTGGAGTGTTATTAATGAACAACAAACATATGTGTACCCATTTCTAACATGTTCTTTTGCCCCTCACGTTCCCTTGATTTCCAAAACAAATTAACAGGCAGCTCTCCCACAAGGAATCGTCCCCTTTGTCTTTGCCAAGGAGTACAGTGTACATCCTGACATCCTCAGCACAGCGTGAGTATTATATATATTTCCAACACATTAACATCCTTTAATTTAGATCTTTCTCCTACATTATTATTATTATTGTTTTGTGTGTTCTGTGTGTAGTACTCATGAGCAATTTCTGAATTTTGCAGTGTTATATTTGGGATGCTAATTGCATTGCCCATAACGCTCGTCTACTACATCTTGTTGGGGGTATGAGTTGGTGGAAATCATCGCAGAATATGACTGACTGCATCCATCCATGCAATGCTCAAGCAGGCCTGCATCAATGCATTGACAAGTTCGGATGTTGAAGAAGTCAAAAGCATGCATTTGCATGCATGCATGAATGAGAAATAGGATCGATCGGATCATGATCAGAATGAACCTTTTTCTTTTGATTTGTCTTTTGCTAGTAAAATTGTAAAATCATCATGTTTGTAGTCAATTTATAATATATAAGAAGGAAAAAAAAAAAAAAAAACCGTTTCTCTAGTTAATTATAAACAAGCTCGATCCTTTGATTCTATTCCTAGCTAGAATTTATGCTTTCAGAAAAGCAACAGAAACTAGGAAGAAAAGGAAAAGGAAAGGAGGAAAAGTGCTTGATGTGATGATTCATATATAACTTATCCTCCATTACTGCTCTACTACTTGAATGAAGGCTGGAGGTTTCAAACTTTCTTTTCTTTTCTGGTTCTGTTTATACCACTAGCTGATCATGAGACAAGAACGTCCAAGAACCATGTTTAGAATATTCTACTTACCACCAACCGATACAAAGAATACGTCATTGACATCGTTGACATGGTATAGATCGATTGATTCCAAGAGTAGTTTAAAATTAAATTATCTTTCAAATCAAATTCTATCATAACGGTGTGGAATGCATGCACGTGCATGTGCTATAATTTACAAAGGCGTGCGTATGCAAGTATATAAATATTCATTAAAAACTTAAAAAATCATTCTTTTTCAACTATTGTTACCAATAATAATATATAAATCGAGACGATTACTCGAGAAAACTGAATTTGGCAAAGTGATCTAGACCCTACTTTTGATGAAGATTAATTTACCAACTTGTGTTAAGAGTTCTTCATGATCAGCTTGATTTAGATTTGAGATCTGTATATATATATATATAATATATATAAGAACTACTACATACATAACGGGATTAAATAAGAGTAAATCTATAAATTAACGTAGTTTCATGGAATTCGTTAGATCTACTTTATAATAAATGTAACTTTATAATAATATGACAAATCATATTAAACTACATCAATTTATAAATTTATTTTTATATAATATTTCTTTTGTGTTTAAAGTATTTCTCAATATATTATCAACAAATTAACGTAGGTAATGGTTTTAGAATTAAGGTAAGCAGTTAGTGCAAGATGGGACCCTCTCCCCATTATAAGATGGGGGGTGTGATTTTGATTAGACTTATTTCGAATATTGGGGGACAATGGTCACAGTCCAAAGTTTCTCCTCCTTTCTTCACACTCCTTTCTTCGTCTCCTCATTCTTTTAGTTACACATTGCCTTTTCTTAACACCTTTCCTTTTCACTGACGTTGGTCTATATATTTATGTTTGGTGCTTTGTATGACACCCTTTTGAACTCTTATAAAATAAAGGAAAAAGGCTAGCTACTTATATATACATATATAAGGAGGGCTCCTCCGGTTGGCCACTCATGATATATAATATTATTAGCTAGATATCTTCTTAAATACGCCAATTATTTATTTATTTATTATCTTGAGAGAGAAGGAGGCACTGTCTTCACATTTTATTTACTGTTTCCTTCCTATATATAGTTATATAAAAAAAAAAAAAAAAAACTCCGCAGTTACTTTTATGTACTATTTGGGCACTCCATTAATGTAATTGGCTGCGACACTTTTTTTTATATAAAATAACTGATTTGGCTAATCACATTAATGGAGTGCGTAAAAAATATGTAAAAATGACTGTATGTTGCAGAACTCTGATAAACATTGTTGTTTACACCCGATTGAAATACTAGGCATATATAAAATCGTGGTTTATTTTCCTAATTTCTAAGGAAGATGTCTTGATGAGGTGAATTAATTAATGCAAGTGCAAGATTTATGAGAACTTTTGTGGGATTATGAAGTTTTAAATGTCTAAAAGAAAAACTAGGAAACAAATAATTGAAACAACAATATCTCATGCATGAATGGTACCCATTCTTATTTTTAAGAGTAATGTTATATATAGTCTTATGGTGTCAAGTCTCATGTACTCTCTTTGAAAAAAAGTAGGGCCTACCATTAAAGAAATGATTTTTTCATATAGGTCTCAAGTTTATATACTTTTTTTAAAAGGAGTGTGCAATACTTATATATTTTAAGACTGCAAATAACATTTCTCTGTTTATTCTACCCAGCTAGAAAGAATATAATAGGTACAACTTTAAGAGTGTGAATTGATCACAAACATCACTACTATTGTTTTTTGGCAAACACAACTACCTACCATCCATACTACTAGTGATAGAAAGTAGGATTGCCTAATTCGTCGGCCAACCTCTTATAATTACTAGCTAACACATGAAGTGTAGGCCTTTGTGAGATCAAAGTAAATCGCCGTCCATTTGCTAGCTAGCCTTCTTTTTTCTTTAATTAAAAATTGACTTCATTCATTCATTAAAAAAAAGTTACATCTATGACTAGATACATATTGGAAAATTTTCAAATCACAAACCAACTACTGCGTTTGAAGCTCCACACAAATTCCTTTGGGACTGATACAGTCTTAACTACTGTTGCAGCTCTCTACAGACAAACCGTCTAAAAGACAGCACTCTGGCTAAAGTAGAAACTCATACCTCATACTCCATAGGAAGTAGCTAGCCTTTTATTCTACAAATTAATGCCATCAATATTTACTCACTTCTTTATAAAAATCTTCAGTCTACGAAGTCCATGATCTATATTATTGTATCTAATAAAATGAATCATCGTGACTATATACATGTGCATACATGCATTTTGTTTCGGTCTTGACGTGCTTTGGAAAACGTGGAGATCGACATGATATGCTCTTGAACACTTGCAATAGACCCTCCTTGGAACACATTCATTACGCGGCATTGACATCTTAATGTGTTGCAATTTGGACATATTGATCGATCTTTATTGATTCAATAACAGAATGGCTTGCTAGGTTGATTCCAAGAGATGATGATGATGAAGCCAGCGCATGCAAAGTTTGAGGATCGGCATCAACATTGCACATCAATCAAATCAAATTAAGCATATTTGATGACAATAATGCAGAAATGCAGATGCATGCTTTGGTTTTAAAGAAGAAATTAAAGCAGCTAGAGCTAGCCAGTTTGTGTACTGACCCACATATTGATAATTAATCTCGTACAAGCAGATCAAGATCTAGATGATGATCATCATCATCTCGATCGATCGAGATGATCTAATATCAAATGATCGAAGATGATATATATCGATGATCTGTTGGCAAAAGTAGTATTTATTCCATGATCTGCCAATTCACGAAGATCAGACCAGACCCGCGGATCATCGCTGTCATATATCTGCAACTAATTGAAGGGCTCCCCAGCATTAATGGCCAACAGCAGTACGTAGTACTACTACTGAATTATAACCTTAATAATAACGAAATGAAATTAAGGATGTGACTTTGAGACATCAGATCATCAACCGGAAAATGAGAAAAAATTAATGATATTAAAGCTTATATATATAGCTGGCCTTATTCTTTGTCCGTGATAAAACAAGCCCTTCATCTACTTTATCCTTCATCAATATCAGGCTAGCTAGGCTACTCGATCATGTGAATCCCCTGCATGTTCATTCATGGAGCTCTACGTTTAGATATCCATTAATATTGCTTAGCTAGTAAATTTACAAACTTATGTAATTTGATGTGGTACGTCAAATTGTAAAGTTACTTTTATTATAAAGTAGATCTAATGGATTCTTTAAAACTATATAAGTTTGTAAGTTTACTTTATACAATTTATTTGTATATGTAGTAGTTCTAATGAAATTATAAGGATTTTATATTTTTCATTCTCAAATATTGAAACCGGCAACCCCATTGACAGCATGCATGCACTGATAATTATTAATTAAAAAAAATCTATAATCCTTATATATATATATATATACACACACACACTAGCTAGCCAAGATCAACCTCGATCCTGTGTCTAGTAGTAGTACTGCATGCATGCCCGCCATTGTTGGGGCCCTAGCTAAAATATAGTGCTGCACCACATGACCAAGATGATCATGTACATATATACACACACACACATACATGAAGCTCCAAAACAGTAGTTGTACTCGTGAAAGTCTAACCCATTATTTCAATAATGGATTTAAAATTATGAACAAACGTAAAGATATATGTTGATGTCGGTGGGAATGTTGGTTTCTGTCAGGATGTTGTTCATCAAATAATATATATATATATATATATATATATATTTATAAAAGATATCTAAGTAGTACTTATCTTAACAAATATTATCTATCATGACTACTCATCATCTTTATATTATACACTTATTTTTATTTTTTTTCTTTAACAAATATATATGTGATGTAAGAATGATAGGTAGAAGAAGTCATTTTTCTATTTTTGTAGAGAGTTATAACAGTTGTAATTGTAAAAAGAGTTGTGCTCTTGTCATTACCGGTACGTCTTGGCCAAATTTAAAGACTTGATTAGGAGATGCTAGAGAGAGAGAGAGATTATACAAAGCACTAAATTATTCTGCAAAAGATAAGGCAAGCTGCTACGTCGACATGAGTATTGTCCTTTACAAGTGGACGCAGCAAAGCTTGAGAGAGAGAGAGAGAGAGAGAGAGAGAGAGAGAGAGAGCCTGGCAGTGCAAGCCCTAATACAGACGTGACAAACCCACCAAGCATTGTCTCAGTGACGGCCGACCCAACACAAGGAAGTGGCAGAAAATCTAAATGGTAGCCACGTACGTACAACTCTCTCTCTCTAGCTCTCTCTCTCTCTCCCCCCCCATATTAATTTGTTAGAGCTAGGCACAGAAATATAAAAGAGAGATGTACGTGTGTGCTTGTTTTATTCCCGGCCGGCCTAGATTCCCATTACATGAATTTCTTTAACGCTTAGCTAGGAAAGGATCCATGGCGAATTCTAGCCTTTACATTAATTATTCTCTCTCTTTTTTGTACACTTGTTTTTCATCTCAACTTTCAGCAATATTATATGCTCTCTCTCTCTGATCTCATTTAAGATTGTCTACTAGTACCGCACGTGAAAATTGAATAGATAACGTACAATATCACGAATAAGTTGTTTTAACAAGAGTAATGTTAGGTAAGGTTATAAATTATATAAATAATATGTAATTATTTTAAAATAGAGTAAGGTAATTATTAAAAAATTAATTTTTTTATATAAATTTTGTATTTATTTATTATTTTAAAAAAAAGTATACAGTACTTATACATTTTACAACTACAAATATTGTTTCTCTTTTAATAATCCGTTGAACCCTCTTGAATTGAAACTTTAGGTTTGGGGTTTTGTTCATTTGTCCTTCTTTCTCTATAAATTTCTTCATATGATCTCTGTTTATAATAATTTGTTTTAGCAAGCTAGTTTTTTCATTAGTTTTGATACGTACTGATCATCTAGTTCATAAAATTTTCAATCCAATGCTTTTTTATTATTTATAGACTCATATACCCTACCAACAAATTTTCAAATCGAAGATCTTCAACTGAAAAAATTTATGGGCTAAACTCATCTCATAAAACTAGTTCAACAAAAGATGGTTGTTCATTGCTTATAAACATACCCAAGACCTTGTCTACAGTTAATGTGGGATTTGTTCCTCAACACCTTATGTGCAAACTAGTATTTTTCTTAATCTTTGTTACGGAGTAAGTAGTGTGGACCTCCATTTGTTCTGTGGTAGGCTCTGATACCATGAATAAATTCATGGACCCAACTCATCTCATAAAACCGGTTCAGTAAGAGAGGTTTACTCATTACTTATAAATATGCCCAAGATCTTATCCAATCTACAAGCAATATGAGATTTATTCCTCAACACAACTCAAGCAAGCGACATATTAGCTAGTCCAATGGTTGCGTGAAGCACAGCCACTCAAAGATGTAAGTTATATACATTACTACAATGGATTTTTCAACCTTAGATCTTTCGACTCCAATCTATGACACCCCTCCGGCCACCACCAATATTACGTGATGCCCTTCGACATTAGCTATATATATACCAAAATGATTCATCTCTATAATCTTTTCAAATATTTCAGATGTTCTTGCTGCAATGTTAAAAATAATAATGTAAAAATATTAAATACCAAGTAATTTTAGGATGCTACGAGTTGAGCTAAGTTAATATAAGCTAGCTGCTTATAATAATTAGTCTAAATTTTTGTTCAAACTTGATTTATTTGTTAAATAAGGTCCCGTTTGATTACACAGATGAGATGAAATGAGATTTTTTAAATAGTAATGAATAAAATATTATTATAATATAATTTTTTTAATATTAATTTTGTATTGGGATTTGAAAAAATTAAATTGTTTATTATATTTAGTATGATGATTTGAAAAAGTTGTAATGATGAGTTGAGTTGAAATGAGATGAGATTTTTGATTTTATGTAACCAATCCGAACTTAAATTGATGAACTCGATCGAGTCAAGTTTGTATATACCATCAGGCAAGCTCGAACTGTTCACAAGTAGATCGATTCTTTAATAGCACGCCCCAATTAATCAAGATTGTCTCATATATATGATCATTCTTAGAGAATTATATATTTTAATTAAAGTTCTTTAAATATTAAACATTAGGTACTCTTAAACTAAATGCCCACTTGAGTATTTACCACCTAGTACTACCTTGTACTAAATATATATATATTTTTTGATACATTGGGAGAGGGGCGAACTCATGATCTCTATTTTGTGGACGTGGGTCTTGTGCCGTCAGGCCAGGCCGTTGGCCACTTGTACTAAATATTGATTACATGTAATATTGCTATGATCTTTACAATTTAATTAATAATTACGTACGATTAAATATTAGATGCATCGATTAATATTTAAGGAGTAGTACTTAATATTGATCCATCAAAATAATTAAAGTAGAGACCAGAATTACTATTGGGAATGATATGTTACATATTTAAGGGTTCTGCATTATTAACTTCCACATGATGAGTAGCTCATGTGTGCGACAGATCTTGATCACACTTCAATCTTACGTAAAACATAATAAAACAACACAATCCCTCCATATCTCATGTGGCAAATCACATGGCCATATATCTAGGTTGCTTGTACGCATCCATGTTGATTAAGAAAAAAACATGAAAGAAAGACACAATGAAACCATATATGCATGCATTTGAATGGTCTTGAAGATCATGCATGTCGATATATACACTACAACAAAGAAAAATGATTATTTGTGATAGTTATTTGCTACGAGAATAGACTTATTTTGATAAGAAATTGTGATTTTTTCATAAATAACTAGCTAAATAATGCTAAATACAATTGTGGAATGCACAAGTGCCATGCAGTCACTTTGAAAAATAGTGGAGTCCACTATATATTAAAAAATTAATTTCTTTTTATGTGAGTCTCATATTTATTTAATTTCGACATTTGCGCACTCACGACTACAACCATCATTTCTCTAACTAGCCACATGTAAGTATTTTTCTTGTAGTGATCAGATGAAAAGTTGAAATATTGTGGAAAGAATACTGATATTCTAAGGCCTTTACACCACACAGTATTAACATGAACAATTTGATTTAGAAGATAAATTGTAAAATTTAAATATTACTAATAAAATATTATCATTTAAATGATATGATTATAAGTGTGCTTTATACAACATTAATTACTACAAGAAAAATGAGAAATTGATTGCTAATACTCTTTTCGTTACTATTAATTGATCGCAAAAGCTCATTTTTCTTATAGTAAATAATTTGAGAATAGAATAACTCTTAAAAATAAACTTACTAATGTACATAAGTCCAAAAGCAATAAGTGGAAATAGTTATGGTTGTTCAAAATTATAGTGAAAAGGATGGTCAACTCAACTGATTTTTCAAAAGTTAAATGATTTTATGACGCTCTAGCTAACAATAATGCCTTTTGGACTTCCAAGTTTACGTGCTTTAGTGGGTAATTAAGTTCATAGATATATATACACAACATTAATATATATATATATTAATAAAGGGTCACCTTTCTCATATATATATATATATAATGCTACATACAGTTGTGGAATATGTAAATGTCATGCAATCGCTTTGAAAAAGAGTGAAGTCCACTATTAAAAAGTTAGTTCTTTTTTTCATGTAAGTCTCATATTAATTTACTTTTTTTAAATAGATTGCGCAGAACTTATACAACTACGACTGCAAATATCATTTCTCATATATATATATATATATATATTAGTGGATATATATATAATATAATATATAATTAAGAAACTTAATTTATTAATCCTAGTTAGTTGCATTAGTGGAAGTAGCTTTTGATGAAATTGAGGGGCAAATTGAAGTTGTTGTGCAGCATCACACGCTTGCTTTAGCCCTCGAAAAATGAATGAAGCAACTCTAAAAGCCTAGTTTCACTCCAAAAAGATAAAGTCATGCTTTCATTATTCTATATTATCAAATGTCAAATCATCTTCTTTAATTAATAATTTATTGTTAATTCCCCAACTTCAATTTTTTTTTTTTTTAATGTAAACACTTTTTACCATTTAATTAATAATTACAAACTCATTTTGTTAGTTTTTTTTAAATTCAAAATTCAAAATTTAAATTTTATAATTTTTAATATATCAATAATTGACATATGAATAAATAGGTTTTTTTTAAAATTTTTTCTTAAATACATTTACATTTTTCTTGTCGAAACTAGAAAATTGTTGATCATTTATCGTTTGTTTTTATAGATAATATGAGATAAGTTGAGATAAAAATTAAAAGTTGAATAAAATATTGTTAGAATATATTTTTTAATATTATTTTTATTTTGTAATTTGAATAAATTGAATTGTTTATTTTATTTTGTGAAAAAATTTGAGAAAATTGTAATGATTAGATAAGATCATCAAATGAAAATGGTTACGAAAACATACCTTCTTAATTAATCTCTATTATATATGATCATGAATTGATCTAAATTAAGCCTTTTTGGGGTCCTTAATCAACTACTGGCCTAATCAAAGTCTTGAAAGGGCCACTCTACCTCTCAGGGCACATTAATGCATGGCCTTAACAAGAATACTCTAACCACCAATCTTAATTTCTTGCCAGTTGCCAATGGCAATCACCAACCCTCAGAATAGACACATGCATTCATCTATTCACACACTGACATTATGGAATGTTTGTCCTCTTTTTGGTTGTCATTAGAGGGTTGGAATCAACAATAAAACAGAAATATTTTTTTGGGCACCAAGAAAAATCTGAATAGTCAGGGCCAACAAACATGATCATCTATACATGTGAGATCTTGTGTGTGTGTGTGTGTATATATATATCTTATAAATTTCTTGGAAGCTAACCTTTGTATGCAGCATTTTACTAATTGTCCTATGGGCTCTTCTACATACAAGCATTTTGCGGACAAATCCGCGCACCAAAATGACATGACCCGCTGCTAGTATTATTTTATAAAGAATAAAGAAAGAATAATACGAAGATAAAAGAAGAAACTCTATTCGACTCCCCTGTTCTCCGTTCAAAGCAAGAAAGAAAAGAAGAGAAGCCATTTTTCTCTCCCCTCTCTCTTTTCCCATCTTCACACTATTTTCGCAAGAGAAACAAAAGAGAATGAACAATAGAAACTGCAAGTGATTGGAGAGCCAAGATATTTCGCCAGTCCACACGGATGCGGATGCATCTCATTTGTCCCTGGGTTTCCCTCTCGGTACTGCCCTGATGAAGATGGAGTTATGAAAATGGATTGAAACAAACCAATGACATTAATATACTCAATGGATTTTCTCTTGCATTAGAAATTCTCGAAAATAACGCACTTATGGACTCCTTTGAGAAGGCACCATTAAGGTATACACATCTCCTGCAAACTCAAGGTGAGCATGGAAGTCATGAAGAGATTGTTAAAGGCAAAACTACATGGAAGAAAAAGATGTCTACCCTGCCTTTCTCCTCCTCGTAGAAAATAATAAATAAAATAAAATAAAGGCAACTTAAAGGGTTTTAGAAGCAGTAAATTCAGATCTTAAGAGTAGAAAAAAGAGGTTTATCAAGGAAAAATAGGAATACCCCCATCCCCCATATATGCATGAATGTGTTGATTCATCGAAGCAGGATGAAGATCCTAATAATCTTGCCCATGGTGTGTTGCAGAGTACTTCAACTATATCGCATCAGTAACCTAAAAGGCTAAAATCCGAGATCCAACTGGGTGAGTAGGTGATTTTAAGTTGTCTGGTGATGATTGTAAAGGAAAAGAACAAGAAGATGAATATATAAATAAAGTTAAAAAAAAAAACCTCATAGCTAGTTTCATTATCCGTACGACCGGATCCTCCATGGTTCAATGATGCAGAGTGTTTGACCACCAACTTAATTTTCTGATGAAGCTGGTGGATGGTAGTAATGAGAAGAGAATTGTTTCCAAGTTTGAAGGAAAAGACGCAAGGTTTGTACACGACAGTGAAGATGAGCTTGTTGGAGCAGAAGAGGAGTGCGCGAAAAAGAGTGAGGATTCGCCAAGTAAATTGCGGTTGAAGGGCTTGCCCACACCAAAAGGGAAGCACATGCATTTCCCAGTGCAGGAGGAGGAGGAAGGAGGAGAAGATAACTGAAGTGCTGCTGGAGGGCCTTTTTTTTTCATTGATTAGCATTAATATTTTCTGATGAAGTTGCTCCATGAAAAAACTTAGTGATCTGTGAAGTACGTGGAAGAGCATTAGGAGGGGAGGAATATATATTGCTCCGTTAATTTTTACTTGGAATTCACCTGTTCGCAGAGAGAGAGAGAGAGAGAACTCGAAGAAGAAGAACATGGAATTTTTTTGCCGCCCAAAATTCAATTTACTCCCTTAAAATAAAAACGCACCGTTTTATTAAATAGTACATTGGTGCACAATCCGTCCCCATCTTGCCTTCATTTAGACTTTTCCTTGTCCTATATCCCAAACATGCATGTTCCAACCCCTGCAAATGACTTATCTCCATGACTACTATTTATGACCATGGCCTAAAAAATAGTATTTATTTTCCCAATAATAATAATAATAATAATGCTCCCAAAAGAGGTAGTTCAATCAGCAATGGAGAAAATATGCTTTTTTTTTTCATTATGAAGCGTGAGGGAATGGGTTAAATAATGAGAGATCGACAAACAAAGAGGTCCAAATGAAATTAATTAGGTTAATCATGTGAGTACTATGATACCCCATATGGGAAGCAGCTTTGCCCAGAAAATCAATCTCTCTCTCTCTCTCTCTCTACAATATTATTGCAGCTCATCTAGACAATGATCTGTGCATGATATGCATGATCATGATGTGCTTCACATGATGATGAAACCCTGTTCATATATATATATATATATATATCACCCAATATGGGATGCTTTTATAGATGATCAGGTCTTAATTAATCTTTGTTTTTATCCTCTCTTTTTTTTTTGGGAAATTAAGCAACAGTCATGTTTTTAATTCTCCAATATTCTATCATCAATAAAAAGAATTCTATCCCATTTCATCCAAAGCTTTTAGGACTCATTTGGTTACACAGTTTAGATGAGATGAGATGAGATATTTTGTCGAAAATTGAATAAAATATTATTATTTTATAAATTTTTAATATTAGTTTTGTTTTGAGATTTGAAAAAGTTGAATTGTTTATTATATTTTGTGTGTAAATTTAAAAAAATTGTAACGATTATATCAGTTTAGATAGTTTGATTTTGTATAACCAAACTAGCTTAGTAAAATGCATCTTTAAGATGTTATTAAAATTAGAGAAATGCTACTCCTTATTAGAACTGATTTGATCACCTGCAATCACACGTGTTAATGCATGCGATATATTTTAAGTGGTTTTATATATCTATTATCTAAATGGACAATCACTTAAAATATGTCATATCAAAAAGTCTGGTTAGAGTTAACAGACTATAAGATGAAAAACAATATTTTTCTTAAAACTACCACATTCAACAAAAACAAAGGCCATGAGAAACCCAAAACTAGAATCAACATATTATCTTAGCATCTTAAGAAATAAATTAAAAATGAAATTATTATTATTATTATTAATCCAACCTCTTTCTCAAAACCATGGCAGCCTAACCTAAATGAAAAGAAGAAGTCCTTAGACATACTGAGCCCAGAAATGTACATCAGCCCAGGAATGTCAAGAAAAGTTTTGGCTTGGGCCAGAAAAGTATTGAGATTTCTGCATCAAGAAAGTTTCTGGCTCTTGGGTTTATTTACTGGAAAATCTCTTCGGTTCTGTAGGTGGCCTTGGGCTGAGAAAGACTACACATTCCTCCTCGTGACTGTTACCTTTTAACTTTGCCCGGGGGACCGAAGAAGGAAAACGACTCTAACTTTTAAGTTAATGGGCTTACTTTCAAAATATGGTAGGCCCTTAAACCGAGAATATATTAGAGGAAATAACTATAAATTGGTGGCCAGATTGAGATCAATGTATGGTTACGTTTGGATATTAAGGTAATTTTAAATTATTTATAAATAATAAATAATAATAAAAAAATATTAAATAATAGTAAAAAATAATTAAAAGTAAGTAAAAAAATAATAATAAAATATTGGATAATAGTTGAGTGATCTCCAGTAGCCAAACATAGTTTTAATCCAAACATAGCCTAAGACTATGTTTGGTTAGCGAGTGATCTGAGACTACCTCACTATTATTTACAAACTATTCACCATATTTTTTATTACTATTTATTACTTTTTATTACTATTTACAGATCATCTCAACATATAAATGTAGCCTAATTCTTTTGCTAAAATTCTAGCATATGAATCTTGGAGTTCTACACTATTGTATAGTCTCTAAAGTACTGGCAACACTATTGGGTGTAGAAAGAGCTTATTCTAATCACTGACCAAGGCATTGAAATACATCAATGATCAATGAAAGTTGAGTATGCGACATTTCAAGTGGGTTGCCTGTCTGCAGGAGTTTACATTCTCATTGAGGCACAATTAGGGAGTTTGAATTGGGCTATAAATGCTTTGAGCTTACGTGTGTCACTTCTCACTAGCATGAGCACAACAATTGTGTGTCCTAGATTGCTTTTTGAGTGAGCACATCATATAAGAGTTACATGGAGAGGGACATTTGGTGTGAGATAAAACTTTGGCATTGATCTCAGTAGATTACTATTGGCCCAAGTTTAACAGTGATATTGCACACAGAGAGATGCTTTGTTTGTTAGATGTCGAAGAGAGCCTTCACCAATTTTAGGCTTTATACTCCATTATTTGTACTTGAGAGCCTATGACTTGACGTTAGAATGGATTTCGTCTTGAGTTTGCATTAAACCCAATAGGCAATGGATTCAATCTTGGTGATGGTTGACAGGCTCTTCATGATGGCCCATTTTGTAGCATGTTGAAAGACTACAGATGCTACACGGATTGCCCATCTTTATTTTAGGGAGAGTGTCTGCCTACATGGCATTCCTCAATTTATCAGCTCAGATTGTGATACGACGTTTCTAAGTAATTTTCACAAGAGTTTGTAGGAGAATTGGAATGAAACTAAATTTTAGTAATGCTTACTATTACTACATAGATGGCCAAATTGAGGTAGTGAATTTTTGTTTGGACAACTTTCTAAGGAGTTTGGCTGATACTAAGTCAAAGTAGCGAGGCCTTGTCTTATCTCAAGTATTGTTTGCTTACAACTATTCTAAGAACAAGACTATGCAACTGAGTCCATTTGAGATTGTGTATGGGTAGAATCCTTCAAACATACTTGACTTGGCACTCATTTCACGTGTTGGTCACTTGAACATTAAGGCAGGTGAGATGGCAGCGCGCCTTCATAGAGTACATGACCAAGTCAAGCACACAACCTAGAAGAGCATTGTTAAGTATAAGGCTCAAGTCGATAGTGTTAAGATAATTTTTTGTGGGTGATTTTGTTTGGGCTGTGCTAATCGTGATCGTTTTTCGGTTGGTGAGTACAACAAGTTGAAGGATAGGAAGATTGGGCATCGTGAAGTTCTTTAAAAAAAATTCAATAACAATGCATATAGGTTGTGCTTTCCTAATCATTCGAGGACCTTTGACATATTCAATGTCAAACACCTCAGTCCATGCTTTTGTCGACACTAGTGTGAACTCGAGGGTGAATTCTTTCCAACATGTGGAGATCGATGCAAAGGATCAGGTCTGAAACAACAAAGATTCTTTAAATTAGGATACTATTGCTTAAATGTTAATATTTTAGTCATAATTTTGGATAAAAGCATTTGAATTGTGCATAAAATCTCGATCCAAAGTGTTCTTTTCAGCGCGCACATCTTGGTCATTAAATTACGCCTGTAGATCCATATTAAAACTTTGAAATCAGTGCTTTTTCCCTTCAAATCATTAATATATATGGGGTCGTCTTTCTTTCAATCTGCCATACGGTTTGCCTTGAAGTCTTAAAGATAAAGAAAGGGACGAGCACTTATTTATGTAAGTATTGTCTTTTGTTGGCCGTGTTCGGGTTGATTACTCTCTTTTTCTTTTTAACCAATTCTGTATTTCCAAACAAGATTGACTTCTGATCGACCCGCTAAGGGTTGCGAATTGTGAAGTTGGACTAAGTAATACAATGGAAAGTCTCCCTATTAAGTTTTCTCAAAGTGAATTGACGGTTTGGAAAAATCACAATAACCCAAGCCTTACAAAAATCTTGTCTCTTGGGTGAATTTTTCTTTTTTATAAGAAGGTGTAAATTAGAGTAGTTTTACATTTTTCCTATTTTTAATTGACCTTAGTTTTATATAATTTGACTAGCCAAGACGGAAAGAGATCATTGGTAATACATATTCAAGAGAAAATGTAGAAAATAAAAGAGAGGGAAGATGGGGATCCCCAATTTTGCACAATAACATGTTAAACTTGCAAGTAGCAATCAAATGGATGCCATTGTTATAATTGAAGAAAAATTCTAAACATAAGCCCATACATCATATATTATATTTTTTTATTTTTTATTTTTTTACCAAATGTTTAGAATATGGATAATAAGTAAAAAAATTTAATTAATTTAAAAAAATAAATCTAATTTTTAAAAAAAAATTATAAAAAAATAAAAAAATGTGGTGTGCGTCGTATGTATGATGATGAGTATCAAAATTCATAATTAAATAGTCAGAGATCCTGAATAAGCGTAGGCTCGAGGCTGTAACCAAACAGGGAGCAATAAGTGGCGGAAAGGACAAAACCAGATTCCTGAAACCAAAAACGTGGCCTAGTTTTCCAATCGAGTGGCTGTAGAGCTACCGACAGATCAGTGTAATTTTTTTAAAAAATTATTATTTAAAATAAAATAAATAATTCAATTTTTTTAAATCTTAATATAATTTTTTTAATTTTTAATATAAAAATAATATATTTTAATAATATTTTATTTAATCTAAAGCCAAAACTGATTTTCCAGTAAATAAATCCAAGGGCCAGAGACTTTTGAGATGCAGAAATCTCAATACTTTTCTGGCCCAAGCCAAAACTTTTCTTGACATTCCTGGGCTGATATACATGTCTGGGCCCAGTATGTCTAAGGATATCTTTTCATTTAGGTTAGGTTGCCATGGTTTTGAGAAAAAGGTTGGATTAATAATTATTATTATTATTATTTTATTTTTAATTTACTTCTTAAGATGCTTTTGCTATAATTAAAGAAAAATTTTAAATATAAACCCACACACTATATATCACATTTTTTAAATTTATTTTTGTTTTTTTTTCCTTTTACTAAATGTTTAAAATATAGATAATAAGTAGAAGAATTTAATTAGTTTAAAAAGAATAAATTTAAATTTTTTTTAAAAAACTTATAAAAAATAAAAAAATATAAATAAGTATCAAAATTCATAATTAAATAGTCAAAGATCCTAGATAAGAGTGGACTCGAGGCTGTAACCAAACAGGGAGCAATAAGTGGCGGAAAGGACAAAACCAGATTCCTGAAACCAACAACGTGGCCTAGTTTTCCAATTGAGTGGCTGTAGAGCTACCGACCGATCAGTGTAAATTTTTTTTTTATTTAATGTATTTTTAAAATATTTCTTTTTAAAAAATAAAATTTACAATACTAAGAAAAAATATTTATATAATCACTAAATAAAAATATGAGAAAAATAAAAAATATATTGAGAGAAATTTTCGAGATCCAAGAATTTCTCTTTCTAATTAGAGAAGCACACACGTTAAACAATAAGGTTGGATGCATGTATGAATTGTGTGAGTTTGGCGGTTTTTTTTTTTTTAATATAAAAGAGTATGATATAATATTAAAAATTAATTTTTTAATATAAATTATTATATTCTTAAAATAGAGTGCCGAAAAGCCCCTTCAATTAAAAAAAAAAAAAAACACGCGTTACGTTACGGATGTCAGAAGCCGAAGATAGGTAGGTAGCAAACTTGGTCACGACAATATAAATATCGGTCCACCCAACCCGCGATCCCGTATCACGTGGCGTCGACTGAATTGGTTCACCCTACCGACAAAACGGCCTCGTGTTTCTATGTTTTGTACTTTTATGTTAAAAATAATAACATAATTTATTTATTTTTGAACAGAAAAATGATCATATAATTAGGTGCTTTTAGAGCCAGCTAAGTTAATTATTTTTTAAAAAAATTTTAACATCATTTTTAATACTTTTAAACAATTTTTAAAAAATAAAAAATTCATAATAATATTAAATAACATTTTTTAAATCATTAAGAAAAATAAATAGGAGCGGGATCCCCTAGTGAAATCCCTAGCTTTATTTAATATAATTAGGTTTAATTTAAACAGTAAGATGAGATGAGGTGAAATGATTTTAGATAAAAATTAAAAGTTGAATAAAATATTATTAGAATATTATTTTATTATTATTTTAAAATTTGAAAAAGTTAAATTATTTATTATATTTTTTGTGAGAATTTGAAAAAATTGTAATAATGAGATGAGATGAGATGAGATGAAACTGTTTCTATATCCAAACTAAGAGCATCCACATTGACTTCATCAAAATTATCTTCAAAATTTGATGAAAAGTACAAGTTTTCCATAAATCTAAAACCTTCATATCTATAATCCTATATTGGATTAGCCATTATATTCATCAAAATAATAATATAATATTATTTTTTTAATAATAATATAATTTTTTTTTCATTTTTTGCAATTAAACTGAAATGATAATATAAAACTGAAATATATTAATAATATTATAAATCCAAAACTGAAATGAAACTATGGTTGTAGGAGAAAAAAAATGAGAAGGAAAATAAAATACAATAGTTGGAAATTAAAATGTAGTAAAATAATTGGTTGATGAGTGTATAGTAACCCTTCAAATTTGAAGGAAATCATAGATTTACTGTAGCTCAAAGCTTCCCATTTTTTGTTTGACTAATCCAATGTAGCTTAAATTTATACATATTCATCATTTTATGCATTTGACTTGGCTTTTGATGAAGCCAATGCCAATGCTCTAAGCAATTGGACTTGGATACCGAATGCATTTGAAATAGAAAAAAAAATTCAAATTCCCTATTTTCTAAAATTTAAATAAAAATTATAGACAATAATTTTATATACAATTTTAGAATATATAATTTCGTGCATTTTATTTTTAAAAAGTGGAGTCTATGATAAGTTTTTTTATATAAATTTCAAATTTATTTATTTTTTAAAGGACCGCACGTCAAATTGCAAACAAATAATTTTCTATTTAGATTAATCAACCTTTGATTATTAAATTAATTTATTTTAGATAATGTTATTTTTTATTTTAAATTTTAGAAGTTTTATTGATATGATTCATTTTAAGTAGTTTTATATGTCAATTATTTAAATTAATTTCATTTAAAATAAAAAATATCATTTTTAAATTAATAACAAAAATAATTATGATATGATTTTTTGACTTATGAATATCGCTGTAAATAGATAAGTAGTTGACATCATTGTATATAATATGAATATTAGTGTAGAAATTAAAATAATAGAAATATTAAATTTATAATTCTTTTTAAATTAAAAATGATTATGTAAAATTGAATTTTTTTAATCAAGCAACAACATTATATCAGTTGGCAGTAAAATTAGCTATTAAATGGTTATTAAATGATTATAAGAATTATTTTATTCTAATGTTTTTATAGTACTAACTGTTTATATCATATAATTTAAATTTTTTTATTATAAAATAAATTTAATATCAATGTCTAATTTTTTTTTACATAAAATTTATAGATAAACGGGTTGGTTTGAATCTAAAAATCAGATGAAATAATTTTAGATAAAATATAAAAGTTAAATAAAATATTATTTTTAATGTTATTATTATTTTAAAATTTTAAAAAAATTAAATTATTTATTATATTTTATATAAAAATTTAAAAAATTATAATAATAAAAAAATGAAATGTTTTCTTAATATTAAAGGCGGCTTATTATTTTTTTTTTTAAAGATGAGAAAAAATGAATAAAATTATTTTATATTATATAATTTGTTTTTAGTCAAGTAGATGGAGAGAGACTGTCAAAAATCTCAGAATTAGAGGGATGACGTGGGAGGCGTCCATTGGAGGGCTGAAGTCATAAAGAGAGAGACTCTGCAAGATTCTCGCCGTTCATCTTCTGCCGTTGGCAGGCTCGCAGCTTCGGACCTTTTTCTCTTTGAAAAAAAAAAAAAAAAAAAAAAAAAAAAAGGCCAAAAAGTTGACGAAACAGACTATATATATATCATCGTCTGCCCTTCTCTGCACACCAAGCCATTGTGAGAGTTCCATTGGTGCTGAAGAGGCGCACAGAAGGGAGAGACGTGTGAGCTCATGCAGCAGAAGGGGAGGTCATACAACCGTAGATCGAGGAGCTTTTCCAGATCTCGTCTTGCAATTGAGGGTTGTTAAACTTGCCCCCCCACGCCTGATCTCATCGCATTTTTTCCGGTCTCGGTTTCTTTCTTAGAAATCCCCACATTTCCCTCTTGGTTTTTTTTACGTCTCCTTCCTCGCAAATTTTCCGCAATGGATGCTATTCAAGGTACGCCATTTGGTTGTTTTGTTTCGGTTTGGATTTGAGGTCGGTGAATTGGTTTTTTATTTGGAAATGGTTCGTTTTGTAGAACAAGAGCGTGATATGCAGAAGAGCTACTGGATTGAGCACTCTGCGGATTTGACCGTCGAGGCTATGATGCTCGACTCCAAAGCCTCCGATCTTGACAAAGAAGAGCGACCTGAAGTAAATCTCTCTCCTCCCTCGATTTTCACTGTATTGACTAAATCTGCATTTGGACGTGTAAATTGACCATCTTTTTTGTGTCTGTGCTGTTGTTTTTTTAGATAATCTAACTTCTGGTTTCAGTGATTTATATGTTTGTTTATTTATGAAATGTTGAAAAGTGGAAGTGACTCATTGCTCTAATTATCGAAATGTTGTGAGTTTTCAATAATTTATCAACAATGAGAATGACCTGACCAAGTTCTTCGGCTACTTTGAGTATGGTTATCTTTTTTTTATTTGAGAGCTTGAGTATGCTTAATTCGGTGAAGTTTACGACTCCCATTTTTATATTTGAAGCAGTGCTTTTCTAGGATTCCTGATCACTGATCGCGACATTCCGCCTGCCAACGCTTACCATTTTTTTAATTGAACAAATACCAATTCTTTAAGCAGGTGCCCTTTTCACCTGCTCTTCCCACTTGGTGCGGACTTCAAAAGAGGGATCCGACAACTGTAATGTGATGGGAAAATGCCGTATAATGGTTTGTCTTTGAAAGTGGAAATTACTGCTTAAAGTTTTTGGCTTAGACTTCCATGGTATATGCCAATTATTTGTTTTATCTACAAGTGCTGCTGAATTTCAAATTCAACATTCGACAAACTACCATATTTTCTTTGCACACTTCTCTTCAAATTTATAACGCGACTATAGGTTAATTGGTTATATGCGTAATTTTGCTAAGAAGGCCAATAATATATAAAATCAAAAGGTACGAACAAAAATGAAATAAAATAAAGTAACTCAACTCTTCCTTTCATGGACCATTGTTCAATTGGGTACAGCCAAGTTGTGCTCTTGCTTTGACTTAGGCGTACAAGCTTGCGATGGCAATATTGAAATAACACCTTTGCGAGTAGCTGGTCATCTTCTTACTTGTTGGAAAAATTTTACTTATTGCGGTTCCATACACAGCTTTATTTCTCTCTTTGGCTCTCAAAGCATAAAAGTCCATTTTTTTCGGTTTTAAATTTTCTTTCATTTTCTGTATGTATTTGTTATTTTAATTTCATGGCATTGGTAATATAATCTTTCACGCCTCTCATTGGTTTATACGTACACTCACACCTCTGGTTTCAACTTCCGAGGACTTTGTTGACTATATTGAGTGAGTTATATTTTTTCAAAATTTCTCGTCTTTTCAATGAAATTTTTTGACTTATTTTGTTTTAAAATTCTGGCCAATCACACACAGTTCCTAATTATATAATGAGATTTTCTTCCGTGGAACCGAGTAACAGAATTAAAACAATATATATATTTTTTTTATTGATAATTCCATTTTTGTGGTTGTTAATATTCTTGTTACTAATATGCTCACTGTTGAATATCCTACACTGAATTAACTGGGTTATAAATAGGTACTTTCACTGCTCCCGACGTATGATGGAAAAGAAGTTTTGGAACTCGGAGCAGGTATTGGTCGTTTTACTGGTGAGTTAGCTCAGAGGGCTGGTCACCTTCTTGCTTTGGACTTCATTGAGAGTGTAATAAAGAAGGTAATTGTGGTTCTGAACCTTGCTGAAGATTATTAGCTTTTGAGGGGATTATCTGACTGTTCACTTTTCAATGGTCTCCTTGCAGAATGAGAGCATTAATGGACATTACAAGAATGTCAAGTTTATGTGTGCGGATGTGACATCCCCGGACTTGAAAATATCTGAACAATCAGTGGACTTGATATTCTCCAATTGGCTACTTATGTATCTTTCCGATCAAGAGGTAAGTAATATTGAGATTAGTGGTGCTTCAATAAAGGCTTGGTGCTAATTTGAGTTTAGTGGAGACGGATTATAGGTTTTTATGCCAATGTGTCAATTTTATTGTAAAGTGCAAAGGGATGCAACACAAGTGCACTAGGTGTATACAAAATAAAGCACCCAATTAGGAATTCAAATAGGGAAAACAAAGAGATATAAAAAACAATATCATTCTTTTTAGTTACTGCAATCATCATTGGCTTATAACTAACATAGTTTTTATGTTAATTATTAAGCCTTTATGGATTCTAGTAACTGAAAAGAATGACATTGGTCATATGGCTCAGTGTTTACAAGTACTTATGATCAATAATTTAGATGTTGGTATCATGACAGAGTTTAGAAACTATCTTCTACCAATGTCAAAGGAAAAACTACAAATTTTTGATAAGCTAATCTTATCAAACAAAAAGGGGCGTGACTCAAATAAATTGGAAATATTCTAGAGGGAACACTCAACTATGGGGAAGGAGAGGAAGAACAAAAGTTTAAAAATTCTAGAATATCAGAAAAGGGAGCCTTTATGAGTAGCCAACAAAGCATAAATAGATTTGAACCAAAATAAATTTACCTCTAACACTGTCCTCTTGCAAATTTAAAAGGTTTGGGCATTACATTTCCTGCTAAAAGGAAAAAAAGTTATAATGTTTTGCAACATGACCTTGGAAGGTTCAATTTCAACACTTGGTACCCCTTTTGAAGCTTAAGTTGCAAGGTGCACCCTCTGTGCATTTTTTAGGCTTAAAAATAACTCATTTACCCCTACCTGTTATAATTTTGAATAACCACATAAGGTGCATATTACAACTGAAGTTTCAAATTGCGATAACAAGCATCATAATTGGTAATTCCGAGGTTGCATTGCAAAACAGGTGGTTGTTCTAGGGTTGAGTATGAATTTACCATAAAAAAGAAGAAACTGTCAACCACCCTCATTTAATCATTCTTTGTTTTACTCCATCTTAATGTCATTTTCCTTTCCTAGTTTCTTTTTGTACCTTCTGTGCAGTTATTCCATCACCACAATCTTTAACAGGAAACTAGTCTCCCACTAAGTAGTTCCAAAGAAAGTGATTGTTAGACATGGGCTAGTCAAGCTGTTTCAGACCTTGTATATAAATATAAAGTTTAAAGAGGTTAAGGCTGAATTATCATTAAAAATTCCTAAGAGCAATAAAAAATTACTTATAAATTCTTGCTTGCCTTGGACTGAGGCCAATGGTGACCACTTTCTATGCACTATACGGTATACATATCATTATATACATATATCAATTGCTTTGTTATTCCTTATTAATATCTACAATTGGGTCTTCTTATATCCACTAGAGCTTTATAACTGCCTTGCAATGCTATTTTTCCTGTGTGGTTCTGCATATGCTACTGACTGCTGAAGTGAGGGTACATTTTTTATTGTTCTGATGATTAATGTCAGCTTTCATGTGTAATACCTATTAATGATTTAACAAAAAAAAAGATTAGATTCAGCCTTTCATCTCCTTTTGGTTTCTTGGGAATAACATGTTAACAAGCTTATTTTTTACACATTTATTTTGATGCATTGCAGGTGATAAATTTAGCTGAAAGAATGGTCAAGTGGCTGAAGGTTGGTGGGTTTATTTTCTTTAGAGAGTCTTGTTTCCACCAATCAGGAGATAGCAAACGAAAGTACAACCCAACCCACTACCGGGAGCCCCGATTTTATACAAAGGTTTGACTTTTATTTATTTATTTATTTAATGCTGCGCCTGTGGGGTGAATGTGACAAGAAAATAGATGAGCACTTACACAATGAGCTACTGTTGATATGAACTTTGGGTGGAGGCAAGTTAATTACATTGAACTTGATTTGAATGCATTCAACCCGGCAACCAGGCCATGTCATATTCATTACGGTCTTGTTTTCTAGAGAGAAAATCAAATGGTTTTCGATGAAATTTCCAGTCATTGGGGCTGAGTTGCATAATTTTTTTTATTTTTTATTTTGGGATATAAAACTTTGGTTAAGTTTTATTTCGTTGCAAGATACGGTAATCTAAATCCATCAACAAAATGGATAATCAAGTTCTATAAACTATTTCTTTTTATGTGTCTAGTTGCAGACAAACATATACTGTGGCCCCATATAGTTTCATCTGCATCACTAGGGGGAGTTCGGTCCGGCCGGTGGAGGTTTTGTGGACTGGACTGGACCTATTCGGTTCAGGGTTTTCCATCCCTAGACTAGACCAAACTCCCTAAGGACCTGTCTGGTCCCATTCGAGACGGTCCAGTCCAATCGGTCCACCCTAGAATTTTTATTTTTAATTTATTTAATTAAATTTTTTTATTTTATTTATTTTATTTTATTTATATCTAAGGGCGTTTTGTTTAATACTTATGTAATTATATTGTGATATATTTAATATATATAAATATAGTATACTATTATATACATATATTAGTAATATGCTAATATTATTAGTCTATTAGTATATAGTAAATTAGTAATAGTTATTAACTTATTTACTATAACTAATAATACGCTAGTACTAATACTATAACTAATAATTATATGTAATAATAGTAATACTAAATGTAATATACTAGTATTACTATAATTTATACTGTAACTCTTATAAGAGTTAATATATTAATATATACCAGTACTATATTATAGTTATACATTAAAGAATATAATACTTAAGTAATATTGTGATATATATAATTAATTTATTCAATCATTTATATATAATATATATAATTTTTTTTTTTAATTTTTTTTTCATTTGGTCCGGTTTGGGGTGAAAAATCCTTGGACCGCAGACCGGACTGAATGAATTCAGTTTTCCCATTTTTGGACCTGACCGGACTGGACCAATTCAGTTTGGTCCGGTCCGGTCAAAAAATGGCCGGTCCGGTCGGTTTATCCAATCCGGACCGGCCGATGCTCTCCCCTATAACATCACCATAAAAAAAATATATATAGTTTCATCTACATCTGTTTTTTTGTGCAAAATATGTGTGGCTCAGTGACGTGCTGTCTGTAAACCAAAAAGTTTGTTGTAGCCCATAAATTGGTTCTAAATCATATGGTGCTGCAGGTCTTTAAAGAGTGCCATTTGCGTGATGGTGAAGGAAGTTCATTTGAACTCACTCTTGTTGGCTGCAAATGTATTGGAGCTTATGTGCGAAACAAAAAGAATCAGAACCAGGTAATACAAAATTGCTTGCATATGATCTGATCCTTTTACTTAAATTGGCTACTGACAAGATGCACATTTAATGTTTTGGAAATACAGATTTGCTGGATATGGCAAAAGATCAGTTCACAGGATGACAGGGGTTTCCAGAGGTTCTTAGACAATGTTCAGTATAAATCCAATGGCATTTTACGTTATGAGCGCGTCTTTGGGGAAGGTTTTGTGAGCACAGGAGGGATAGGTATGCTTTACCGACCACACACATACACTCTCTCTCTCTCTCTCTCTCTCTCTCCCCAATTTTTTTTTATATCTGATGGTGAAAATAAAGAGGATAGAAGGAAGAAAATCAAGCACAAAAATGAATAATTGAACAACAAATGTTTTCCACTAAGTTCTTAAAGATGTTTCTATGAGAACAGCTTTTTGGTATGTGAACACGCAAGCAGCTAATTTTGCCCTTTTCTTTTCTTTTGTTTTTGTTTTTTTTTAATTTTTTAGTTAAATGAAAAACTTCGTCTTTTTGACAATTTTCTTGCTGGTCTGATCACAACTTGCCATGGTTTCTTTAACATTCTCATTGTTGAGGAATTCGATGTTTTCTTTCTTTCTTTCGCATTTTTTCAGAAACTCATTCTCCACATCATGACCTAGAATTTGTACACAGATTAAATATTTCAGTTTGAACTTAACACCTAGAAGCTAATTATATAAATCAGAGAAAGAATTATATTGTTTTTCTTGTGCACCTTTGTTTCTTTTTTTATTTATTTTTTCCTTCGTAAGAGTGAAGGAAAATTCATAGCCCAATTAATCCTAAAGCTCTGTCATTAAGTTTAAGTGAACCTCTTGTCTTTGGACAGATACAACTAAAGAATTTGTGCAAAAGTTGGAACTAAAGCCTGGCCAGAAGGTCTTAGATGTTGGATGTGGCATTGGGGGAGGTGACTTCTATATGGCTGAGAACTTTGATGTCAACGTGGTTGGGATCGATCTGTCCATAAATATGATTTCTTTTGCTCTTGAGCGTGCTATCGGTTTGAAATGCTCGGTCGAATTTGAAGTTGCTGATTGCACTAAGAAAACATTTCCTGAGAACACATTTGATGCGATATATAGCCGTGACACTATTTTGCACATTCAAGTAAGGCAGCTTTCCTTTTCTGTTATAGTTCCTATTTGAGCAGTTATAAGCATTTTATTTTATTTATCTTGTTAGTTAAGTTCACATTTTTATTTTATTTATATTTTTCGTTTCAGTTTATGTTTTGTATTATTTATGTTGTTCTTTTCATCAATAATTTGGAATCTGAAAGATTTATCTCGTTTTAGAAGCAGTTATTGTGTGTATCACCCGATGTTAAATGCCCTTTCTGTAGATTCCTGTTTAGAATTCATTAAAAGAATACAAGATATGTGGGCAATGATTAAACCTTATGAGCTTTTGTCATGCTACCTTTCTGCAATGGAGCTGACTATGGCTTGCTCGGTTACATGATTCTAGACCTCTGTTATATCTTGTTACCTGTATGATTTTTAAGTTGGCTAATCCTACTGCATGCAGACTTTTACCTGTATGAATAGTTTCCGGTTAACTTTTCAGGACAAACCTGCATTATTCAGATCCTTCTATAAGTGGTTGAAGCCTGGGGGTAAAATTCTTATCAGTGATTACTGTAAGAGTGCTGGAACTCCATCGCCAGAATTTGCTGAATATATTAAGCAAAGAGGGTATGATCTCCATGATGTTAAAGCATATGGTCAGGTATGTGTTTGCAATTAAAGGTTTCTCTTATTTAATGAATTCTGTGAATCGTTTCATGGAATTCCTCTACATATTTCTTTTGACATAATGAACTCGTGTTTCAACTGTGGCACAGATGCTTCGTGATGCTGGTTTTGAGGAGGTCATTGCAGAGGATCGTACTGATCAGGTTCGTGTAGATCCTGTGTATTTATATGTTGTAAATATGAATCATGTTGAGATTCCTCCTTTAAGAGAGTTTACTTTTGCATCAGTTTATACACGTGCTGCAGCGGGAATTGAATGCTGTTGAGAAGGACAAGGATTCATTCATCTGCGACTTTTCTGAAGTGTGCTTTTCCTCTTTCTTGGTCTAGCTGTCTTCTTGATTGGTCTTTTAAATTTGTATTAATTGTTTTGTTTCTTTACATTTTTTCCTTCCTGGTTGATTGATAATATGCAGGAGGACTACAATGAAATTGTTGATGGATGGAAGGCGAAGCTTATAAGGAGTTCTTCTGGCGAGCAGAGGTGGGGCCTGTTCATTGCCAAGAAGAAATGATCCTGTTATCCCATCATTTTCCCTATCTCTAACTAGCTTTCAATATGCATTAAGAACAGTCTTGGTGGTTATATTATTGTTGTATCAGATGGTTGATATCTTGATACAATCCTACCTTATTTTTTCAGCAAACCTGTTCAAGTTTAAATAATGAGATAGAGAAAGCTGATGAATTTGCCAATTAGAAAAAGAATAATAAACATTTGGACTTTTATCTTTGCTTAGTCTAATGATACCAATTATGTGATTAATTTATGTTTGTTGGAGAAAATGGTTGTTGATTGTATAACAATTTTCATTACCCGTAATTTCTGAAGTTACTATATTTTGGTGATTGAACTTTATAGGTTATGGCAGATTGATGACTTAGAAAAGTATTTGATATTTGATGTGAAGGGCTTTTCAGGTGAATTTGCCCCATTAGTGTAATCAACTTAGCTGCAGGTTCGTACCTGACTAATTGTATAGGAATAAGTAGAAGATAGATGTTCAATAGACCAGCTCAACCTTTGAAACTAAGCTCGTTTGGACACTAGAGTATCTCATATTTTTGAATAGAAGTAAAATAGTTTGAATTGAGAAGTTTTATTGGATATTAACAAATGAGAAAAAATAAGTTAAATTGAAAAATTGTTGAAATATAATTTCTTAATATTATTATTGTTTTGAAGTTTAAGAAATCTGTATTGATTTTTATGTATTGTTTTGAAATTTGTAAAAATTATATTGGTTTTTATGTTTGGATAATGATCAGGATGATTAAAAGAAAAAGTTGAAGATTTGATATTGAAAAATGTCATCAGTTTGAGAGAGAAATTATGAGAAGTTTTGAGAAATTTTGAGAATCCCATGTTTCATCTCTATATCCCAACATCCCCTTAAAACACCGTTTAACAAGATGATATTTATGTGTAGACTATAGGGTGTATGCTTCTTGCTGGAATAGAATATAAATAAGCATTTAGGGTTACCAGAGGAGTCACTTGAACATATCCATTACATCCTTTCTTACAACAACTGGTGAAGTGGAGAGACCATTTTGGAGTTTTTGCTTTTCTGAAACTAGCAGGAGATCTCCTTTTCGAGTAGCCTGTTCAGTTTCATTAGCTTCATTGGGTGGTAAAGATCCTAATATCTGTACCATTAAGCTTCCACCTGCCATAGTCAGTTTGATAAATATCTCAACATCTGCCTGCTGAGGATGAAGAATAATATCACTATGCAACTTTTTTGTGGCCAAAAAAAAAAAAAAAAAAAAAAAACCAGAAGAAAAAGCAAACAGAAAACTGCCTGTTAGATCTCAAATAATAACCAAGGGTAATGCTTATCCCACATACAAAAGCATCTGATTCTTCTTTTTTTTTTTTTTTTTTAAGGAAGTATTTTTAAATGATGTTGTGACTTTTAAAAGAAAATATTTAAAGATATATATATATATATATATAACTTTAACCTATTCTGTGGCCAACCACCCTCGGTAGCTTTTGTCTGTGACTGTAGCAAGATCCAATAACTAATCACACACCCATGCGTTGCACAGAAAAGAGTTTAATTTTACGTATATATGTTACAGATTTTATATAATCTATGGTTAAGGGCTAACATAGAAGGTGCTAATTTCTGCTGCTCCATCATGGAGGCTCTAGTTGAAACATTCTTTAGTTCCATAGTTTTGCTCTTAACTTTGAAAAGAGAACTAATCGAAATGGGTAAAGATGAAGCAGCAATTCTTACAACTACACTTGGAACAGTTAAAAACAAGAGCAGGACCCGTTATAAAGGATTACTAAGGATGTAGTTGCAAGAATTGCCACTCTGATGCTTCCTGAAGGTGCTAAACGAGGATTCATTGGAGTGTTCAGATTCTGTCTTTTTAAGACAATTATACAGAACAGGAAACTGAGACATATTGTGCTCTGGATTTCTGCTGCTGCATTTTTTGTTGTTTTCGGTTTGGGTCTTCTTTTTAAATGGTGATTGGTAAAATTTGCAAGATCCAATAATCAAGCGCAAATATAGCTGTAATTTTGGATCCAAAACAAAAATGTCTGAAATAAGAGAAACCACAACACAAAGGCAAGTTAAGATGGGAATATAGGTAAAAGAAAGAAAGTAACATTTACCAAGGACAAGAGCAGCTCCAATCCATCCAATTGTACCCCACCTTTCCCCAAGGAGAAACCAAGCAAAACCTGCACCCCAGAGTGGCTCCAGCCCATAAATTATGGCTGTTTCTGTTGCTGAAACGTCACGCATGGCTGCAATCTATAGATGAAAAAAGGAGCAGTCATTGGTATCAGAAAACAAGCACCCTACATACACACCAAAACTACATGGACTGCTGAAGTAACTGCATGCATTTTTCAAGAAACCTTTCTGCACAATTGGTATGCTGTCTTTCATGATCATAAACATGATTCGAGAAAAAAAAATTAACTCAAAGACATGCCAACATATTGGTGGGGAGTGGTGGCTAAGAAACAATACCTCTACCCACAGGCACAATCCGGTTGAGAATACACCGGTATAAAGAGCAGCCATCCATGGAAATGCGACAATCCAATCCCATAGTTCTGTCCATGTCCATGATGATTGGTTATAGCCATTCACACCATCAAACCATCCTCCAATTAAAACCCAGATTGTGGATAACAGGGCAACTACACACACCTACATGAAAAACCTAGACTTGTTGATATGCATAGATTGAAAATCTGCATCATCCAAGTAGCCATGTTTAGGTGCAATTGAGAAAGGTTGCACATTTAGGGCAGATAAACAAACCTCGTATCCAAGAAGTGCTAGGAAGTTCTCTTTCTTTGTGTTTCTTGATATATGTTCGGTTCGAAGCATGTGAATTCCAAAAAAAATTGCACTCAAAAAGTTCAAAAGATCTCCAACCTGAAAACATTAGGACTTTATGAAAATTATCCCATTCAACCATTAACAGAGACACCAGTGATGCAAAAAGCATATATTATCCATAAGATATTCTGATGAAGAACCATGTAGTGCTTACACTTGGAGGAGATCCACTGCATTCCAGCATAGCAATCCCAACAGAGGACATGAGAACTCCAAACCATGTACGGGCAGGTACAATTGCTCCTAAGAGGCCATCAAGCAAAGGTACCACAATAACCTATTCAATTATTACAAGAATTTTTCAGAACTTCTCTCTGTCATGCAGGGAGGTAGAAGTCTTATTGTGGTGGTGAAGAAAGTCATGGATGAGGGACTGCTTGAGAAAATCTAGTTTAAATTTTTTTTTTTTCCTTTTCCACTCGGGGGAAAATCAACTGCTCTAAGTGAACTCCAAACGATAAAAGAAGATATATTGGGGGGAAAATCAACTGCTCTAAGTGAACTTTAAAAGATAAAAGAAGATATTTTGGGGAATCAAGAGAAGTTATTTGCAACAAGTATCAATTCCTCAGTGCCTGAGATCTACTTTCTTTTTGTAACCAATCCATAGGTACAGTTGGGGTAAGGGTCTGGCCCCTGGGGTTCAAATCCCTCCATCAACTAAGGCTGTGTATGCCCTTAAAAGTTGCTAGAAAAAAGAAATCATAGTTAATGATTGTAGGGGAAAAGAAATGTGTTTGAGTATGAGCTTACTGTAAACAAAGAAATGAATGATGCACGCCCTGCATCAGCTGTAAGTAGACCAACTGCTTCAATAAGGTACCCTAAACTCACCCACAATCCCAATTCCATCCCTGCATTGCGGGTCTTGCTGTCATCTCGAGCATTAAAGACAAATGGCAAAAATGGGATGGCTGACACAACAAATCGCACTGCAGAGAAGGTTGCTGCATCCATGCTAGTTTCAACATCTTTCACAACTGGAATGTTGCTTGCTGCAATTTGAAAGCAACATAATCCTCCACACGTCATGATTTTAGGATTTTTTTACTCAAACTTCATGACTTACCAAGATTTGAAAGTTTGAATTCTTAGCTAATTAACTATAACTCATGTCAAATACATACATTAATGAATACATTTAAGACGTGCATAATACTCCCCATCAGTAAGTTTTCTAAGGTAGCCAAGGCATATTCTCTGATACTTTAACCAAAGCCGCATTACCCATCATCCCAGCATATCAAATTTTACATAGAAAAACTCCTCCATCTAGGATAAAAGCATATCTATATTTTTTCAATTTATATACCCTCTATTAAGATTATGCAAGATACCTAATTTTTCCTTCATCTCAGTGATCAGATCTTGATAGAGATAACAAAGTAAAATAATATGAAAAGTAAATATGGAACTTTTCGTAGTTTTCCAAATAATGTGAATCGAACTTCTTATAGCAAAGACACCCACCCTCTACCAATTAAGTTCTGTACGGATTTGAAGGAAGAGATCAAAGTTAAATACCAAAGATAACAGTGATGACATTTAGCATGATAATGCTCCTTATCTTCTTGGATGAAAACCAAAATTTCCGCCACAAAGGCCGCTTTCTAGCAAGCAATTTCAATCCCACCTTCAAAGGATTCTGAGCCCTAGCTTTCTTTATCATCTGCTTCAATATACTGGAATCATCAACATGAACAACTGAGAAACTCAAATCATGTTTTCTTTCATTCTCTGCAGATTTCTTGCTCCTTACGTGCCTAAAAGTAGCTGCATAAGAAGTAGAACAAGAAGAACAAGAAGAAGATGCAGATCTTGTAGAATTACAAGAAGAAGAAGAGGTGGGTGTTTGCGATGAGCAGGGGCCCAATGAGCAAGCAGTAAAAGGTTGCAGTTTATTATGCTGGTTGGGAATGGTGGCAAAGAAGTGGAACATGGAGGAAGGTTTATGAAAGTAGCATGAGATTTTGGAAGCAGAGTCTTGACATCTTGTTTTTGTCTTCCATGTTGTTGTTGATAATGATTGGCAAGCCATGGTTGAGACAGAGAGTAGTCTTTAGAGCACATCTAATTCCCAAGATGTTCAGAATTAAGGAGGTTGCAAGGGAGTGATCATTTTCATTTTCCAGCAGAAATCTTCAAGAATGATTTGCACAGAGAGAGAGAGAGAGAGAGAATGGTGTTTTTAAAAGTGGAAGTTTTAGGACCATGGAAGTGGAGACGACAAAACGACAATGACATTTCTATCAGCAGGGATTAGCAACGTGTGGCACATGGGATTTTTGTTCAAGTGGTGCTCTAATGCGTTCTTCTATTATTAGTATTTTATTATTATTATAATAATAATAATTATTATTATTCCGACCTCGTTTTTCATCTATATACATTCATTTTTATTTATTTTTAAATATTTTAGTTAAATTATAAATAGACTTAATAAATTTTATAAAACTATATCAATTTATAAATATATTTTAAATATATTTTATAAAATCATATTTTTTATATACAAGATTGTAGGAGAAGCGTAGAGCGTCTACGCCGTGACGGGCTGGGAGCAAGGCAGCTTCCAATTATTTTGTTTCCAAACAATATTATTTGCTTATCTTAAATTTTCTTATTTTTAATCACATTGATTAATATAATACATTTTAAATGATTTTATAATTCAATAATAAAGAAATTATTCAAAATATGACACTTCAATCGGTATGACTGATTAAATGATAGAATTCAATATGAAAAAGATCATTTTTCATTTTTTTATTTACTGAATTACCATTTTATTTTTATTTTTATTCATAATTTTATTGAAAAAATTGTCCTTCATACGCTCAAACTATTGAGAGTTATGCATTTTGTATCCCAAATTCCTAAAATGGACATGTTACCATCAACCAAAAAAAGAAATTGAAAGCCTATTTACTTAACATATTAATTTTCAAAACACCTCGCATATCCTTTGAGGAGGTGAGGTAGAGATGATATTAACCAAAAAAAGAACTAACAATACCTTGAACTCAATTGAACCGTATGATTAAAATAAAAATATGGGACATGGCACATTAAGATCTTAATGAGGGGTAACACCTAGACTAATTTTGTTGGACATAAATATAGGCTATTGGAAGGAAAAAGTTGTTGGGCGACCAAAAGAACGATCGCAATAAGTCCACATGACATGAGGAGACAAGAAAATGTACCAAGGCTAGGCGACTCAGACGGAGTCGAGACAGCTCAACCCAGACTCTGACTTCGATTTAAGTTTGAGGTCATTTAGGAGCCAATTTTGCTAGAGACAGAGTCATAGCCCAATTTGAAGTTCGGCTGGATCCATATGTCGGGCTGGGTCTTTTCTTATCCTATTTTTGGGCTTGATTTATTTATTTATTATTATTTATTTTATGCCCCACCTATATTTATATTTCTACATTGTTAATTTTGAAACCAATATAAGCAATAAAAATCCAAATACAAAATATCTAAATCCACAATGTAAATTAAAGACAACGCCATCAATAAAATTACAAATTATAATCCATCTATAATAAAAAAAATTAAA
Source organism: Carya cathayensis (assembly GCA_011037825.1). Taxonomy (NCBI): domain Eukaryota; kingdom Viridiplantae; phylum Streptophyta; class Magnoliopsida; order Fagales; family Juglandaceae; genus Carya; species Carya cathayensis. The sequence goes on from QGSO01000552.1 coordinate 507,044, forward strand.
TAATCAAATATAGATAATAGAATCATAAAAATTAAAAGACAATCAAGCAACAACACAATCATTCAACATAATATCACAATGCAACCCTGCAAACATCACATAAAAACCATAAGAATAATTATACACACCAAGACTTAAAAATCAGTAAATTTTACGAGAAATGATATTTGCAGTAATAAACTATACAGGCTCTGCACACTCCCTTTAAAAAGAGTATGTGATCCACTATTAAAAAATTTATAGTGGATCACATACTCTTTTTCAATGAGAGTGTGTGGAATTTGCACACCCTAAAATTTTATCTAGCATTACTCAAATTTCAATCTAGCAACACTAATCTCAAAGTTAAAACTATAACAAATAACAAGTTCGAAGATAAGATAAATAATAAGTTGAAACCATAACAAATAACAAGTTGAAACACTAATTTCAAAGTTCAAACAAACTACATGAGCTATGGTCACAAAACTTAAGAAGTTACAGCTTACAAAAATTCAAAACTACTCAACCCTAAGAAATGAAAACCGTAGCCTATTAGCCACCCTTAGGAAATTAGAAAGAACCATATGGCTTAACATATTTTTAACATACAACACACACAAATTACAGCTACCACAATTTTTTATTTTTATTTTTTAAGGAAAACCTAATCTTATTAATGATCAAACAACCAAAGAATAAATACAAGGAGGTACTACCTCCAAATCAATACACTCCACTGAAAGGAGTAAAGCATCTTTGGCTAAAACATGAGCTAAATTGTTTAACTTCCTAGCGACATATCTGATAGACCAATTCTGCACACCTTGCAACAAATCCTTCTCATATATGATAATCAAACCTTTAGTCGACCACTTTTCCACATTGCTTTTAGTATAATTTACAACTGAAAGTGCATCACTTTCCAATATAACCTGTTGTGACCCAAGTTCCTTACATAGCAGAACAACTTTGAGCAATGCCAAACATTCACCCAACTTTACATCTGGAAAGGACACCCTTGAGGACCTGAGAGTAGCAATCACATGAGATCTCTTACCATCACCCTTATTCCTACCAAACAGTTGACACTATCAATGGCAGAATCCCGATTGAGCTTAAAAGTATAAAGAGGAGGACATTTCCAAGCTTGATCCGATTCTACAACAACAATTGATCTGTTTTGAGACTCTTGTCTTGCAGCTAAAAATTCATCCACTATGTGTCTAGAATGAATAGCTAGCTCTTTAGGAAAGTTAAACTTCCCATCAAACACAAAACAATTCCTCCTTTTCCAAATTAGGTGAGAGGTTACTACAACCTCAACTAATTCTTCATCTATCAAAGAGGAAAAATACTGATTAAGCAAAGTATGGAAAGAAGACACCTCCACCTGACTCTTTTATAGCTTCCTATAACTTGAGTCCCTCACATCCTGACCAGCTCAACAACTCCATAAGGCATGAATAGCAGATTCTGAGTCACTCAAGCAAATAGGACAATTTAGAGAGTCTACCAGTCTACCACCTTCCTTTTAAAGAGATTAAGCTTGGTAGGCAAGGACTCTAAACTAGCTCTCCACAAGAAGTTTTTAACTGTATTAGTGACATCCATCTTCCAAATCTTTGACCATATACCAGAGTGAGAATTAACTTCAGATGATTCCCCCTTCTTCATTTCCACATTGTAAATGATATGCACTCTTGATTGAAAATTTCCCATATGTAGTACACCTCCAAGCCAACTTGTCCTGATTGTTACATGCAATAACAAGTATTTTTGAGATGGTGTTAACATCAAGTTAAAAAAACATATCTCTCAACAAAGTTAGATTCCAAGACCTTGTATTTGGATCAATAAGCTCCTTGACCCTTGCTTTTCCATCTAACATGCTAACTGATAATTGAATCTTGAAAGAAGTTGGTATTGGAACCCACCTGTCCTTTCATATCTTAGTATCTTCTCCATTCCCTATTTTCCATATAAGCTGTAACAGCCCGCTAGAAATTTAATAGTAGAATTTCTATAGACTTGAGAAACTTTGTGAAAACTCTGTAAGTTTTCACGAATCGACTAATCGCAAAAGTTTTAGCCTGTCAACATAGTCGGTGTTATCACTCGCTATGGTGCCAGAAATGCGATTTTAATTGTTTGAGGTAGTTAGAAGTGTCATATTACATTATAATTTATGCCACTAGACTCAATAGAATATTTAGGATTTTATGGTCCAATAACCTATTTTCATAATTTCGGACAAACACTGTTCGAAACTGTGAATTTATTTATAGGGGCACTTTGGGGTTGAGTTTTGGTAAAGGTTTTTACTGTAGGTTAATGTTGAACCCAAGGTTTCAAGTTTCATGTGATTATAAATCTACACATGGATTTTGATGATAACAAATGAATTCAAAGAATAAAGGAGTTTCAAGCACAAGTTGTCCACACAATGAGTCAAGCACATCAAAGAACCAAGCATGAGCAAGAAGGAAACAAGTTCACATTAAAGTCATAGAGTAATGTTGTAAATCTCTTAAAATTCGAAATTAGGATTAAGGCTCAAAAATTAATATTTTATCATAAAGCATTAAAATACATTTTCCACATGTGCATGAATATTTTGAAAATTAAATTTGAAAATTTTGAAAGATAATTGATTGTCATCTTTCACATGTGCATGCCATGATTAAAGGTTTGAACTTTGAAAATATTAAAGATGATTGATTGTCATCTTTCACATGTGCATGTTTTATTTGAATATTTTCAAAAGTGATTGATGCTTTTCTTGACTTATGCAAAAGGAAGATGTCTTTGTTTGAAAAATTTGAAAAGTAAAGTGTGCTCCTTTTGTCATATGCAAAAAGTAAAAGATTAGGTTTGAATTTTTTGAAAAGTAAAGTGTGCTCCTTTTGTCATATGCAAAAAGTAAAAAGATTAGTTTGAAATTTTTGAAAAATGAATGATGATGTCTTTGACATGTGAATCTTTTTAAATTTGAATATGAAGTCTCATATGCCTATAAATAGATCATTTGAGAGCTTCACATTCACAACACCAAGAGCATACAATATTCATTCAAAGCTTTCATTCTCTCTTCTCTAAGCATTGAGCCTTAACCCTTGTTCATTTTGAGAGATATAGTTTGTGCTTGTATTGTTCTTATTTCACTCATTGAGGAGTGTTTTCTGATAACCTACCCACTATCAATTCTTGTATCAGTAAAAGGGTGTGTATAACCCTTGTGTGTGTAGAAAGTGTTCTGCACAGGGAATAGTTGAATCACCACGTGTAAGGTGATTGCAAGTGTAGAGGGTGTTCTACACGGATCCTTTGTAGCGGTGTTGTTCAAAGGTGTAATAGGTTTCTATCTCCACCTGAAGGAGATTGAATAGTGAATTCGGGGATCCTCAAGGGGTAGCTTGAGGCGAGGACGTAGGCAGTGGGGCCGAACCTCGTTAACATACTGAGTTTGCTTCTCTCTTACCCTTACTCTTTATATTTATTGTTGTTTCATATTTTGTTTATATTTTATATTGTATATTTGATTTATAATTGTTATTTTTTTTAAATACAACTCAATTCACCCCCCCTCTTGTGTTAGTCATCTGGGCAACAATTGGTATCAGAGCTAGAGCTCTGTTATAAGATTAACTATCTTTTGAGTTAAGATCTTATGGCTAACATTGCAGCTTCATTTGGTGAAGGTCAATCTAGCAGTCGGCCTCCACTCTTTTGTGGAGACAATTACTCATTCTGGAAAGTTAGAATGAGAATATTTCTTCAGGCTCAAGGTCGAGAAATCTGGAAATGCATTGTAAATGGACCTTATATTCCAACAAAAGTGGTTGATGGAGTAAAGGTCAAAAAGGAAGAAGATGAGTTTGATCGTGAAGACGATAGACTTTATACTTTGAATTTAACTGCTATGAATCTATTATATAATGCTCTCAATGGTAATGAGTTTAATAGAGTAATGACTTGCGCTACGGCAAAGGAAATTTGGGATAACTTGGAAGTTACTTATGAAGGAACTTCTCAAGTCAAGGAATCAAAAATTTATATTCTTACTCATGAATATGAAATGTTTAAGATGCATGATGATGAATCTATTTCTAGTATGCATACTCGTTTTACTAACATCATAAACAGCTTGACAGCTCTTGGCAAAATTTATTCCAAAGTGGAGATAGTAAGAAAAATTCTCAACTCTCTACCAAAACGTTGGGAATCAAAAGTGACAGCGATTCTTGAAGCTAGAGACTCAAGAAGCTCGAAGTGAATGAACTCATCGGGTCACTTATCACCCATGAGTACACATTAAAAAGAGGAGAAGAAGAAGGAAAGCCAAAGAAGAGCTTGCACTTAAAGCTGTTCCTCATGAAAGTGAAAGTGATGAAGATGAGGAAAATGACGACAAAGATGAAGAAGTTGCGATGATAACAAGAAGAATTCAGAGGTTCTTAAAGAAAAATAAAACTCCTCCGAGGAAATCCTTCAAAAAGTTCTCCAAGAAAGATTCAGGTAAAAATGATACTTTAATTTGTTATAAATGCAATAAGCCTGGTCATATCAAGCCAGATTGTCCTCTGCTAAAGAAAGATCGAAACAAAGGCAAGAAAGCAATGAAAGCTACATGGATGATGATTCAAGTAGCTCAGATAGTGAAGCAAGCAATGAAGAATCAGCAAATCTCTGTCTTATGGCTAAAGATGACATTGAGGTAACAAATTTTGATAATATTGAAAATCCTTCATATGAAGAATTGCAAAATGTTTTAGAAGAGGTATATGAGGAATTTGAAAAATTGGGTATCAAATATACTGCTTTGAAAAAGAAAAATTCTTCTTTAACAAACGAAATTGATATTTTAAGAAAAGAAAATATTGTTTTGAAAGATGAAAATCTTGAGTTGAAGAAGAAGAAAACTGATTTAGAAAATATTGTTGAAAACTTTACGAATGGAAAAAGAAATTTTGAAAAACTTCTTGGTAGTCAAAAATGTGTTTTTGACAAAGCAGGCTTGGAATATATGTCAAAACAAAAATACAAACCTTATAAAAACTTCTTTGATAATCCTTCTACATCAAAGTCCAATATTCAAAATTCTTTTCATAATAATTTTGTCAAAAAAGGATACTATTATAATCACTCAAGTTCTTCATATATGCCACATGCTATTTGCAATTTTTGTAATAGAAATGGTCATAATTATCATGCTTGTCCTATTAGAAGAAAGCATACAATGACTATTAGGGCCATATGGGTACCTAAAAATCTTGTTTTTTCTAATACTAATAAATAAAGGACCCAAAGAACTTGGGTACCAAGAAAAATTATTTTAATTGTTTTTATAGGTATGCATGAAGTCCTCCACAAGCAAAAACAAATGGTTTTTAGATAGTGGATGTTCAAGACACATGACGGGAGACAAGACTAAGTTCTTTGATCTTAGATCTAAAGAAGAAGGACACGTGACATTTGGAGACAACTCGAAAGGGAAGATCGTGGGAATAGGTAAAATAGGTAATAAATCTTCTCTCATAATTGAAGATGTTCTACTTGTTGAAGGTTTAAAACATAATCTTTTGAGTATAAGTCAATTATGTGATAAAGGATTTACAGTTACTTTCAAAATGGATAAGTGCATTATTTTGAATGATCATGATAGTAATATTTGTTTTACTGCTTTTAGAAGCAACAATGTTTATACAATCGATTTTGAAGAAATTACCTCACAAGATGCTATTTGTTTTTCAGTTCAAAATGAAACTAGTTGGCTATGGCATAGAAGACTAGGTCATGCCAACATGGAACTTATTTCTAAACTTTCAAAAAATGATCTTGTAAGAGGTTTACCAAAGACAAATTTTCTTAAAGACAAAATTTGTGATGCATGCCAATTTGGTAAACAAACAAAAACTTCTTTTAAAACCAAGAAACATATTTCCACTACTAGACCACTGCAACTGATACACATGGATCTTTTTGGACCAAATAGAGTTGCAAGTCTAGGAGGAAAATATTATGCATTTGTTATTGTTGATGATTTCTCTAGATATACTTGGGTCATTTTCTTACTCATAAAGATGAGGCACATAATGTCTTTACCAAGTTATGCAAGAGAATTCAAAATGAAAAGGGCTATATATTTCAAGTATCCGAAGTGATAGGGGAAAAGAGTTTGTTAATAAAAATATTGAAACATTTTGTGATGAAAATGGTTTTGTGCATAATTTTTCTCTCCACGAACTCCTCAACAAAATGGGGTAGTAGAGAGGAAAAATAGATCTCTTCAAGAGATGGCAAGAACAATGCTTAATGAGAACAACTTGCCTAGTTATTTTTGGGCCGAAGCGGTAAGTACTGCATGTTATGTTATAAATAGAGTTATGCTAAGGTCTAAATTAGATAAAACCCCCTATGAGCTTTGGAATGAGAAAAAGCCCAACATTGGTTACTTTCATGTATTTGGATGCAAATGTTTTATTTTGAATGACAGGGATAATTTAGGCAAATTTGATGCAAAATCTGATGAAGGTATCTTTCTTGGATATTCTACTAATAGTAAAGCTTATAGAGTATTCAATAAAAAGACTTTGACTGTACNAACCGAACAACCATTGGAATTATTGCACATTGACCTTATGGGACCTTCTAGAACTGAAAGCCTGGGAGGAAAGAAATACATTCTGGTAATGGTGAATGACTTTACCAGATATTCATGGGTCGAGTTTCTGAGAGAAAAAGCTGAAACTCCTAATGTGATTAGAACCTTGTGCAAGAAACTTCAGAATGAGCAAGGAAAGGGGATAGTCAGAATTAGGAGTGATCATGGAAGAGAGTTTGACAATTCAAACCTTGAGAGTTTTTGTGATGAAGAGGGATCAGTCAAGAATTTTCTGCCCCTATCACCCCACAGCAAAATGGAGTGGTCGAAAGAAAGAATAGAGTCATTCAAGAAATGGCTCGAGTCATGTTACATAGTAAGACTGTTCCTACCCACTTTTGGGGAGAAGCTGTAAACACAGCATGTCATATAGTGAACAGAGTCTATCCAAGACCAAGCACTTCCAAAACACGGTATGAACTGTGGAAAGGAAAGAGACCAAATGTGAAGTACTTCAGGGTGTTCGGAAGCAAATGCTATATTCTGAGAGATAGGGAAAACTTGGCTAAGTTTGACCCTAAAAGTGATGAAGGGATTTTTCTTGGATATTCTAGGAATAGTCGTGCCTATAGATGTTACAATCTGTGCACCGGAACTATAATAGAGTCCATAAATGTGATAGTGAATGATGCTCCTGGAGAAAAATTGAATATGGATGAGCCATCTCACTCAACAAGTGAAACTGAAAGAAAAGATTCTGATGGTCTAAAAGAAAACTTGGAGTCATTTTCAAATGAAAAGGTGAGTAGTCAAAAAGAGCCCTCTTCAAGAGTAAATTTGAATCATCCTCAAGAAAACATTATTGGAAACATAGATGAGGGGATGAGACTAAGAAGGAAAGTGATAAATCAACTGGCTCACTCCAGCTACATCTCACAAATTGAACCAAAAATGGTCGAAGAAGTCTTGAATGATGAGAATTGGTTGGATGCAATGCATGATGAAATAAATCAATTTGTGAGAAACAATGTGTGGTACTTGGTGCCAAGACCAGAAAGTCACAATGTGGTAGGCACAAAATGGATCTTCACGAATAAGTCAGATGAGAATGGAGTAATCGTGCAAAATAAAGCAAGATTAGTTGCTCAAGGGTATGCCCAAATGGAAGGTATAGATTTTGATGAAACTTTCACTCCGGTTGCCAGACTTGAATCAATTCGAATACTGTTGAGCATTGCTTGCCACATGTGTTTTAAGCTCTATCAAATGGATGTCAAGAGTGCCTTTCTTAATGAAATTCTCCAAGAAGAAGTGTATGTCGAACAACCAAAGGGTTTCAAGGATCCAAAATATCCTAATCATGTCTACAGGTTGAAGAAAGCTCTTTATGGTCTGAAACAGGCTCCCAGAGCTTGGTATGAAAGACTGACTTCTTATCTGGAAAACCGCAAGTTTCTGAGAGGAAATGTTGACAGGACACTGTTCATCAGAAAAGCTGGAGAAGACATAACAGTTACCCAAATCTATGTGGATGACATTGTATTTGGATCTTCCATTGACACTCTGGCCCTTGAGTTTGCTAACAAAATGAAAAATGAATTTGAGATGAGCATGGTAGGTGAACTAACTTTTTTCTTGGGACTCCAGGTAAAACAGTTGAATTATGGGTTGTTCATCTCCCAATCCAAATATGCAAAAGATCTTATCAAAAAAATTGGATTAGATGGCACAAGCCATGCTAGAACTCCCATGAGCACTAGTGTTAAGCTTAGCGCTGATCTGTCAGGCAAGAATGTTGAACAATCCTTGTATAGGAGCATGATTGGGAGTTTGTTGTATCTCACTGCAAGTAGACCAAACATTGCCTTTAGCGTTGGGGTTTGCGCAAGATTTCAGGCCAATCCAAAAGAATCACATTTGACAGCTGTTAAACGCATACTTCGTTATGTGAATGAAACAGTTAACTATGGGATTTGGTATTCACGAGACTCTAATACAGAACTTGCAGCGTATTCTGACGCTGATTGGGCAGGTAATGCAGATGATAGAAAAAGCACCTCTGGTGGGTGTTTCTATGTTGGGACCAACTTGGTAGCCTGGATGAGTAAGAAGCAAAACTCAATTTCCATGTCCACGGCTGAGGCTGAATATATTGCTGCAGGAAGCTGTTGCACGCAATTGTTGTGGATGAAGCAAATGCTATGTGACTATGGCATTGACCAAGGTGTGATGAGCGTCTTTTGTGACAATACTAGTGCTATAAACATTTCAAAAAATACTGTCCAACATTCTAGGACTAAGCACATTGACATTAGACATCATCTTATTCGGGAGCTTGTGGAAACACAGGTTGTGACTCTTGAGTATGTTCCGACCGAACATCAACTAGCCGACCTTTTTACAAAACCCTTGGATGGGCTTCGGTTTGAACTTCTTAGAAAGGCTATTGGTGTATGTGCTTTGACATGAGCACTGAAACATGCATTTCATACATTACATACATACATGCATTTTTGTTTTATTTTGTTGTTGGTGTTTATTTTGTGTTTGTTAGTTGTCTAGTTTCCTTGGTGTTGTTTGCTGTCCATACATGCACTCCATGACTGTGCTATATAATGGTGGAGTTGTTAATTCTCAAATCTAAGGACATGCATCTTTTGAGATTTGTATCATATACTTATGGTTTACAAAGGTTTGAAACATGAGTATTTTGTGTAATTTATGACTAGCATCACACACTTCACTCCTGGCTCAGTTAATTGACATTTCGCCACTTGTAAGTATTGGGGAGGCAATCAAAGGTGGTAGGAAGCTCTACTTGCACACATAATTGACCACGGGCTAGACGACCTCATCATGATTCTCTTGTGCAAAAATATGGCAGATCAAAAGAAAAAGAAAAAGTGATGTTGTTAAAATAAAATATATATAAAAAAATATATATATATATGAAAAACAGAATAAGTTTTCTGTTTCTTGCACATGCTGAAACAAGTACTCAAACAGAAGGATTCAGGTCCTAGCAGCATTGGGTTTGACTTTTTGTGTCTTGGAAGAGCTTCCCAAGCATTTATGATTTCTTGTTCAGCCCAACCCCGCTCACGCTTATCGGTTAAAATTTCTTGATTGAGCAAGGACCGGTTAAACACGCATGTCTACATTACTTGAGATACTTTGTTTTTACCTGCGTGTTTTGTGAGAATATGATGCTTCTCTTCATTTGATATGTATTCTTGGGTTGAAAATTGACTTCTCTAGTGTTTGTCAAAGTCATGTGAGTCATGTGAGTGGTGTGTGTTTCAAAACTGGGCAAAATTGCAAAATCTGGAGGTCTCGCTCGACTCCGCTCGAGCGACCTTCGCTCGATAGGCCACTCGAGAGTTTAAGTTCGCTTGAGCGAATATCTGGTATAAAGCCAGCGCCGCTCGAGCATCACACGCACAGTTTCTCCCCAATATTCCTCCCGTGCGATTTCTCTTTTTTTTTTTCCTCAAATCTCCTCAATTTTCAACCGGTTTTCTCTTCCGAAATCATTCCAAATCAAGGTAAAAACATTTCTCTTGATTATTATTTCGGATTCTTGCATTTTTTTTTTGTTTTTCTTGGTTATTTTCGTTGGTCTCAGTTTGGGTCTATTTGGAGTATTTTGCTTGAAAAATCTCCATTGTTTTTGGTTGGTTGAAACTCCTATGGAGTTGTTGTGGTTATTTGGATGTATTTAGGAGGTTTTTGAACCTCCCATGGAGTGTTGGTCGATTTTCTCACTTGGTTGCACTCCAAGTGTTTGATGAAATGCCTCAATGAAATATGTTTACTCTTTTTCATCATGCATTGGCATAGCATTGTTCATATACCTATTTCATGCATATTCTAGTGTTGGGTAGTCATTTGACTTGGAATTGCATTGGGTTTGAAGGGTTTTATATTAGGAAGGGCATGGGTCGTATATTGAGTTCAAAATTCCCAACCTTGACTTAGTTGGGATTACCAAAATGGTTTTTGTCTCTTTCTCATGAGCATGGTTGGTTGGCATTGTTGTTTTATCATGGTCGGCATGATTGGCATTGTCGTGTTAGCATGTTCATCACATGGTTAGTTGGGATTGGCATTGTTGCTTTCTCATGGTTAGCATGGTTGGTGAAACATCCACTTGGTTAGTTGGGATGGACATGAAGGTCAAGTTTTTGAGTTGTATCATCATCATGCATTTGACATTTTAGACATGCATCCATCAAGTCATCACATCACCTTTAGCCTTGTCTAACGTCACTGACTCTGTCTACAGCCAAAAGCCATGTCGTCTCGACGTGTTCATCCTCGCAACAACCCTCTTACACCCGCTCACGCCCATTTCCATAGTGCACAAGCTTAGGAGATGTACACTCAGAATTTTTCTCAACGTACACCCATTGTTGAGTGTGATGTCTTACTTGGTGAGCTTTCTGAGACCATAATCCCTCATATCTTTGAGTCTCGCCGGTGGCAGGCCTTGACCACTGGTCATCCCACTCCTTCTGTGGAGATGGTTCGGGAGTTTTACTCCAACATACGGGGTATTTCCATTGATGACTCTTTTGACGTGAGTCTCCGGAACATTACCTTCCGGGTGACTTCGGGCATGATAGCAAACTTGCTGAATGCCCCTCGTGTGACCTATCCAGACTATCCTTATACACGGACATCTCCTCCTACTCCACAAGCTATTGCTAGCTGTCTGTGTGGTGGGACCAGTCATTGGGAAGGGAAGACCCCTCTCCAAACTATTCTCTTTACACCTAATAATCTCATTCTGAGTAGGATTGTTCTTATGAATCTATATCCTACGGGTCATCAGAGTGACGTGGGTCTTGACCGCGCCATTCTTCTACATGCTTTGATCAATGATGTCCCCATTGACCTAGGGCGTCTTCTGTGTCGGGTCATTATTGAGGCGTTTCAGTCCTCCAAGAAACGGACTGGTTTGCCATTTTCCTGTCTCATCACCCGGATAGCTCTCTCTCAGTCTGTTGCCTTTCTCCCACAAGAGCCTAGAATTACACTTAAGGCTCCCATAGGTCGTAGGACGGTGCAACTCAGTCGTGCTCACACCACTCCGCCTCCTATCCGTGTTGAGCATCCTCCCGCACCTTCCTCTCAGCCTTCGAGCTCTCGGCCTTCCAGCTCTCAGCCATCCAGCTCTCGGCCATCCACTCCTCAGCCATCTAGCTCGGCACCATTCTCTTCGGCACCCGGCTCGACCGAGCCCAGTCTTCAGCAGATTCTTGAGTATTTAGCCCGTCTAGATGCCCAGTTTGATACTCTCGATGCTACAGTCTCTGCCCGGTTTGATACGTTGGATGCCCGGTTTGATAGCCTGCAGCAGCATGTGACCCAACGCTTCAATGACATTGAAGAGCAACTGAATGATGAAGATGGTGGCAGTCCTGCAGATGATTGAGACCCTTTGTCAAACTGTGACAAAAAGGGGGAGTACTGATTAAGGGGGAGTTTTGGATACTAACTCAGGGGGAGTGTTAGTTGGTAGCAACACTTGTGTTTTGGAACAGCAACCAGCCTTTAGTTTTTATCTTTTGGTTTTATATCTCTTGTTTACTGCTGCTGTGTGTCTAATTGTTCTTGAACTCTTTTTCTGATTAATTGTTTAATGGAATATTTTGTCTCTAAAGCCTGTACTTGTCTTGTCTATTCATGAATTATGGTTTGTGATTTGCAAACAATTCTTTGTGCGATATGTTTAACCGTTTGCTGAGTGTGTGCAGAAATATTTCATCATGTTCAAGAATATGAATCTAGTGATGGGTGTGCTAGGATTAGGTCATATGTATAGGTTAGAGGTTTTGTCACAGAAATGCCAAAGGGGGAGATTGTTGAGGGAAAAATGAGTTGATTGGCATATTCTTGTGAAAACCTGTGTAAAATAGTGTTGTAACAAGTGTTGAAGCGAAAAGGATTGAAATGTGCTGATAACTGGTCAAACAGAGTTGACCGCTCGACACTCGCTCTACAGGCGCTCGAGCGAACTTTGGCAGATTGCACCGCTCGACATCCGCTCGACATGGCGCTCGAGCGAACTTTGACAGATTGGACCGCTCGACCCTCGCTCGACACTGCGCTCCAGCGAATGTTCCAAATTACTAAAAATCTAGGGTCTTCATGCGCCTCCTTTGAGTGGAACTATAAATAGAACAACTTATCTTCTGTTCAAAGTGTGGAGAATTAGAGCAAAAACCCTAAGGGCCTCCAAGATATTTTAGAGCAACCTCTCCCCCACTTGGTTGATTCTCTCTTGGATAAACACATCTCCACCACACTACATTCAACATCAATCTTCATATAAGTCCATTGGAGTGGACGAGTTCATTGGCCGGAAGAGTCCGGAGCTGCTGGTGATGCAGAGATCGAGAGGTTCTCGTGGGAAGCTATAAAAAGGTCGGAGTTCCGACACTACATGCGTGTAGAAATCGAGTGGGTCGCTCGTGGTGTTGCAAGCCAAGTTTAGCTACTACAAAGCTTTTGTGCGTGTCTCTAAATTGGTTGTAACAAACTAAAGTTTCTATAGTGGATTTGAGGTGGTGTCTTACACCCGGAGTGGTTTTAGATTTTGAAGACGTTCTTCAAATGAGTTTCCACTCCGTGAACAAAATCTTGTGTTGATTTTTTGTGTGATTTATTGCTTTGATTAATTGTTGTTTAACAATCTTTTTAAAAGACCAGAAAAATCGGATTACACCTATTCACCCCCCCTCTAGGTGTAGTGTTGTGTAAAACCACTGCTTTTTCAGTTTCCTTGAAGAGCGTGGCAAAGGGTTAGGCACCACACCCCTGAGCAAAGGGAGCAACATGACCCAACGAAGGAAGGAATGTAGACAGACTATCTTCGCCGAGGAGGACCTCAGAGAATGAAGAACGGCCGGGGTGCCCCCAGAGTGCCAGTTACAACCCAAGAACCCGGGCTCCAAGGAGTTGGCCTCTGAGTGGTGCACAGGGCCAGCCAGGTTGGCAGATTTCTGGGAAGCCATTGGGGCTAGAAAAGCTAGGTAAAGCGAAGAAGGGTGAGGTTACAGAAAAAGGAGGGTAGTGGGCACAACGAAAGCACAAAAGGCAAAAGAAAGGTAGCAACGCAGACAGAGGGGGAAGCTAATTTAAAGCCACTGTCTTGCAGTTGCTGGAAGGGGGTAGCGTTTGATAGCCTAACTTGTAGGGTATGTGAAGCGATGGGAGCCGTATTAGCAGCCTAATGGTATTATATAGGGAATCGGCATCGGACGCAGGAACGGCCACTGACCAGCCCATGCTGCCATTCAGTGACAAGAGTGGACAGTTGAGACAAGCAAGTAACTATGAAAATTCTCATCAGGCCAGTCCGATGAGAATTGGCGGGGTGACTGTTAGGGAGTATTTTTGTCAGGGCCTAAATCCCATAATATTGCCCCAGGCCCATTTACTGCCCCAAGCCCCACGAGCAATGGGAATGCCAGCTTGAGCTCGAAAAGGTCCCCCCTCTCACCCGGATAGTCTGTGCCAGGTCCCAGACCCATGAGAATCAGGTGGGCTCCAAACTCATGCAAGTCGGAGGTAATCATCAACATTAAGACAGGACATTGCAGAAAGACGCCGGAAACCATGATAGGGGAAAAGGGGAAGAGACAACATCAGGCAACTCTGCCAGAGACACGCCGGGAAACCATGATAGGGGAAAAGGGGAAAAGACGGCATCAGACAGCTCTGCCAAAGACACGCCACATTAATTGACTGACACCAAGAAAACTACGCTAGCATGGTGGTCAAGACTCCAGGAAGAGGCATCCCTTTGCCCCAGAACATAGGGCATGGCCCACTTGACCTAAAGGACCAAGTATAAAGGCCGCCCAGAGTTGCAAGGTAGGAAGGTGGAACCCAGGTCTGTTGTGAATTATACTCCACTGTTGTCTTCTTCTTTAAAGCATTTTGATCTCTATAATAACTTTGGCAAAGGATGTTCCCCTGCCACCGCAGGGTCACCCCTCTCTTGCCTTAGGATCCGACTCGAGTGAAAATCTGGTTCAACTAAGCAACCAGGCCCAAGGGCGTTTGAAACATGGCGTTAACGGTATGCATAATAGAAACATGGGCTTGAAGCAAAGTTATCACCTTTCATGTAAGAAGTTATGAACTATAAAATAGTTCCAAACAGTCAGCCCAGAGAAATGCCAGTTAAGCAAACAATGAATGGGGAGATTGTTTTAAGGAAATAGTTGAATGAAAGTTTTAATTAATGATTTTCATCTATCACAGATGTAGAAGTTTTAATTTCTAAATGAAGGGTAGTCGGTTCCCGAAGGAAGGAGAACAAAGGTGAGAAGGAGATGGGAGAAAACAGAGGGGGGAGGAGGAGATAAGTCTTGTTTGCTCGAAACGGGACGTTTTGTCCATTTTGAAAGACACGGTTTGTTTCATTTTTATCCATGTGGACATCGACTACGCAGCAGTTCCGCCACCCGACTACAATAAGTGTTTTTCAATTGTTGGGGGGAACTAGTGTTAACGTACGTGGTTATTCGGCAAGTACTGCCTTCGACATTTCTAGCTACAACTTGTTTGTTCTCAAATTAGACACTTTTGACAATTCACTAGCTTGTGTTTCTGATAGACTGATACTATACATACGACCTAGAGAACTGGTACATTAATTGACAACTTTTACACTTTCAAACAAGTCATGAGTCATGCGTATGGAGTCTGGACTTAAAGATTAATTAGGTGCGTAGACTTTTAAGTCTTCATTTCATTGTTATTTTCCGCACCTAATTATATGATAATTTATGTCACCATTCGAATTCTCTCTCTTAGAATTAATTCTACAAATAAAGACAGGAGCGGTGGGATCTCATGCCAGGACCTACCTCTACCTGGACCATGCATGCATGCATGTTACCCCAATAAATGTTTTCCATTTAAGCCGATCCCCTCATTCGCAGAGTTTTCGCTGCAATAAGTTTTATATAGGGACATTAGCGTCACAATCAATAGTGATCTATTTGTGTTGGAAATATGAGTACTCAACCGGCTAATATCATAATATTGCCTTTTCCATAATTTTTTTCATCTTGAATAATTACTGATCTGAATGATTTTTTTCCTTACAAATATATTTCAAATGATTATTAATTTATTTTCGTTACAAATAAGCCTTTTCAATTATGGAGTACTTTTTTTAGTCGCAAATACTATTTATAAATATATGCACTAAAGATTAGACGTACATTATCTTTTTTCGAAAGCAACCGTTCATGTATGTTAATCTCCTGTTCTTGTAATTAAGATCTTATTCCCTAAAAGAAAAATTGATCTTCCTATCTTTCAGAGGCTTTTGAGGCGCCTGGACAATCTTTTGTTTTTTTTTTTTTTATTTGAAATAGACTTCATTCCATTTAATGAAATTGAAGTTACAATATTGACTAATTAATATAAGAAAAGCCCAGATTACTAGCCAAACTGCTCATTTGTGATGGGCTCCCCCACCCATAAATTTCTTTGTGGCGAACATTATCTTAACTTTTATAAACTCTCTCATGACAACAGTCAGTTGAGAAAGCGCTCTGTTAAAAAACAGAACTGAAACGACCTCTCTTCTGAAAAAAGAGAAGTACTACCACACTCCACCCTTCCAAGAAGGAGGAGTACAATCACCCGCCTTCTTCCAACGGAAGAGTGAGATAGTCACCCACCTTTCTCCAAAATAAAACAAACAAAGTACCTAAAAAAAAAAAACACATGACCCAGTCCAAAACAAAACATAGGGGCCCAGTCTTAACACATGGGCCCATTAAACAACAAAACACATGGACCAAGTCTGGTTGCAAGTGGGAGATCTTAGGCTTTCATCATAATCTTTATGCCGCCGCCTCCTATACCTCAGCGAGTCCACAGGCGCACGAGCATCGACTTACGCAAGAGGTTCATTAGAGGTGCACTTCGACACGAGCACCAGCTTCTGCACATCCACGAGTCATATGTTCCCGCACCTTTCCCACATGAATGTTCCTTTTTTGATACCCACTCTCAGTGGGATAAACATTTTTCTAAAAATATATATATATAATAACAGTATACATTTTTCAAAAGAATGTATATAATTAATTTGCAGTACCCTTAATTAGACTGTAAGGAATTTTGTACTTTGCACCAAAAATTAGAAGGAAAAATTTAATTGTAAGTATAACTGCGCACTAATATGTGCATCAATCTAATGTGATTGGTCAAAAAGTAGATTTTATTAAAAACAATATTAATTTAAATTTTGAATATAGATGAATCAGTAGTATTAGTACGCAAATTAGTACGTGAATTTACTTATACATAGCAAAACTCAAATTAAAACTACTAAAACTAATTTACTATCCTTCCATCTATATGAACAAAGAACAATTATAATTGGATAATGAACAAAATATAAAATACATGTATATTAGCACTACTTTTTGAGGATGCGAGTCTAGTTTTTCCTTTTACAAATTGAGAATGTGCATTAATGTTAGTGCTTTCATTTATTATTAGACAAGTATTCATTTTATGTGGTTTCCTACTCTTATAACCATTCAATATTGAAATCAAGTGACTAGCAATTTGATTAACGACTTAAAAAATGAGTGCAATATTTAATCCTCAACATAATATACTTAACAAATTATATATTGTCTTTCGTTAAATAGCAAGAACATTTGATAATACTAGATTAATTATTAAGTGATACTGTAATCTAAATTACTTGGGGAGCTACCGGCGGTAGTGGCCAGCTTACCTTATTCAAGTACGTATGTTTTCTTGGATAGATGGCGTGGCAGCACCATGCTGCTTGGATGGTTGAAGCTGCAAAATGCTTTGGCCATTCCGAGTCAGACTAGCCAGGTGATGTTCTTGACATTGCTAAATTTCCACTTGTATTGAGATATGATCATATCCTGGAGATCATCGCTAGCCATAAGACAAAAAGCTTCAACTTTTTTATGACATTTGAGAGTACATGTTGATAAGGGAATGTTGGATAGTCCGGGGGATTCCAGCACCCATTCTACAAGATGTTCTCCAAAGAGGTCACCTTTCTTAAGACAACCAGATTTATCACCATGATTACTTATATATGTCCACACAATTCCTTTCACCACGAAAATCATCATATCTAGGGGTTCTCCTTCTCGAACAATATAGTTGTTTTGATTGTACTGCACTTGCTTGGAAAGCTTACTGATCTCATACAAGAAATTTACACTTTCGTTTTCGCATATTGGCACCTGCACGTTCACAAACAATGAACAAGATTAATCAGTGAGATAATATATACCAACTTCTACGAGATGGAAATTGGTGCATAGAACTCTTTTCAAACCAAATAGGTCAATGCTAAAATAGACTTCATGCAAAATTGAGCAACCATACTTATTATTTGGCACATTTAAGCGGTTTATATATAAGTCAACTAGTTAAATAAAAATCAATTATAGTATTACATAACAGTAGTTATTGTGATCTATTGAGGATGAATATCAGATAAATATCATTATAAAAATGACATTACTAAATAACTAAACCACTACATCAATCTTAGTATTTATTGATTTATTTTGAAGCATTTTTAAAGGGGAAAAAAACTAATATTCTCACTTGGATGATTTTTTAGGTGAAGCATAAAAAGATGGGGGGATCGAAGCTCACTTTCCTTAGCATGGGCAAGGGCAGGGGCAATGATATCGAATCATGGTGCTTAGATATCTCCTCCAATTCTTTAGATGCCTCCTCCAATTCTCTAGATGCCTCCCACTGCATGTACATACACCTGTTACATCACAATGAAGTTGATCAGTTTCCTCATAAATTACGTCTGGTAATTCCAACAATTCCAAAA
Organism: Carya cathayensis; assembly: GCA_011037825.1. Classification (NCBI taxonomy): domain Eukaryota; kingdom Viridiplantae; phylum Streptophyta; class Magnoliopsida; order Fagales; family Juglandaceae; genus Carya; species Carya cathayensis. The sequence goes on from QGSO01000552.1 coordinate 525,508, forward strand.
TATTCTTTTAATGACTAGCCATCTTTTAATTAATAACAACCCAAGATAGAGATTTTTTTTTTATTTTTTATTTTATCGACAATGTAAATTGCTTTATTCAACAATACCATAAAAATTACATCAAATAGTGCCAAATGATTTGAAAAGCACTCTTAGGAAAAGAGTTCCACCAAATCACTAGATCATCTATATGCCATAAATGTTTTGCCAAACAATGGGCTACAGCATTGGCCATGCGACCTCTATGCTGAACAGACACCTTAGGAAACATTTGTAGCAGTCTCCTAATCTCAAAGACCAAGTTCCCCCATATAGACATAGAATCCTGTTCATTAATTCCCAAAGGCAAGCATACTGGGAGGCCCCTCAAAACTGCCAAGAATTCTATTTCCATAGGGTCCTCACTTCATGTTCTAGTTTACTTGCTGTGAAAATCACATGACCCTCCTAACCTCAAAGAACCCAACCTACACCCGATCTGCATTGATCATGGAATATAGCACCATCGATGTTAAGCTTTAAGACTCCCACGGGTGGATGTCCAACTGCATTTAGGCTTCATCCTCACACACTTCACGTCACTTAAATATGTGATTTTACTCTTTTACTCTCTTTTATTCTACAATTAAAAAACTTTGGTGTGTCGGGTGTGCGTGCGACTTCTGTATAGCATAACTCTTCTTCCAATATAGTTTAGAGGAAAATTCTATTGTAAATTAGTAAATGATCAATTTTCCTCCTAATTGGATTGGAAAGAATCTCCCAACCTAGCTATATACAAACATACAAAGTATATAATAAAAATATATATCGTAGATCGATCAACCATCCTCACTTGACACGTACTTTGTCAAACCATTTATCCCAAAGATATATGGGAATTTAATCATTTAATTTATACCTTCATGACATGCGCGCGCGAGCCATGCAGCTCTTTTTATAAGTAGATCACCTAACAGAAAAGACTCGATTAAATAAGGATGAGAATTCAAATTTATAAGGACCTCTAAACATATATGTTAAACCACCACTTTCTTAAAATCGTTTGAGCTGATACGGTCAGCACTTAATTAAATATATACACACATAATTATGGAAATAATAAGAGCCCTACTTTAGAAAAGGGAAAAAGATGAGGATCAGTACCAACTCGCAAATTTCTGATGAAGTATAAAAACAGAAGCAGGCCAAAGATCGAGATTAAAACTGTGAAGCAGTTTTCCTAATAATCAGAACTTGTTTCAAGGTTTTGACCAAGTGAATTGTCAGATTTGGAATGGTCATGCATGAATTGTTAATGTCAGAAAACATTAATATATATAATATGCTCAAAATAAACAAGCAAAATCTAAAGTGATCCAAAATATATAATAAGCCCACGATACCTGCATACATGGAACGCATAATGATAACCAACGAACCATCATCTATACAACAAAAAGCAGTATATTTATGTACATGCATGACTGCATGCATGGATATTTGAGATAAGAGATGTGCATGGGTGAAAACATTTTTCTTTCATAATTTAACATTCTCTCGGAAATAAACTGATTCTCAATTTGTTTGTTTTTTTTTTTTTTTATCTATTTGCCTCCAAATCAACATTTAATAACTTGTTTTACCCGAGGAAGTTCTTGTTGTGAAAAAAAAACGATAACAATGAAGTGAAAATAAGGAATATGGAAGAGAAAACAATCACACACGACACACAGATATACATGGTTCGGCAAATTGCCTACCTACACGGGAGCTACAGAGGATTTTATTGCTTGAGGAATCACACTACAATGGAGGGGTGAAATACTATTCACCAATAGTGTTCTACAGTCACACAGTATGACCATATGATGAAAAATCACATATATATACCAAAATGACGGAAAAAACCCTAGATTTGAAAAATACAATATTCACTCGAGCTGCCAATGCTTCCGCTCGAGCGAACTCCCTTCATGCAACCGCTCGAGCTCACTGTCGAGCTGTCTTCGTATGACGCCCCCAACTTCCACCTACGGCCACGTGGAAGTCAGGATGTCGGGACGATGACAACATGGTCATACATCCCATCGCCAAGTGTCCAAAGTGTGTGTACATGCAAAAGTGCACAAATAAAAACACGCAGCAGGCAGATTAGTCATAAACTGAGTACCAGAATTTTTTCCTTAACTTAATACAAACCAGTTCAAAACATACATACTAAAATATTACAAGTTCAACATCATTTCAAATCCAAATACACATTAATAAAAACATCGCCAAATATAATATATTTAAAGGTCATCCAGCTAGTCCTCCGGCTCAGCCTCCTCCTCATCCAGATCTGCATCAAAATCTACGGTACCAAAAATGGTACCGCAGGTAAGTAAAATTCAAACAAAGCAAGATAAAAACATATTAAAACCCAAACAACATGCATGAAATATGCTCAATGCACATGTCCCAAAACCATACTTTTCCACACACGCCAAAAGTCTCATTTGGCCCAAAACCTTTTCTTTAATCATATCTCGACATTATCTCTCATAATGGCCTAAAATCAATCTCAAAACCATTTTTTCATTTTTTCTTAATCGAATGCACCATGACCTCCCCTAGGGGTCATCCGCAAGCCTTGGCTTCATAACAAGCGATGCCCGGTTCCGCGCCCTGCGCTTACGTAGCCATCCTCCAGACGAGAGATGTCCAGTTCCGCGCCCGACGCATACGTAGCCAAACATCCTCTAGCCCCCGCCAGCAGAGGGGCCACAGAGTCGGTGAGTACGGCGATGCCCGGTTCCGCGCCCGGCGCGTACGTAGCCAAGCACCCCCTAGTCTCGCTCCCGTCATCGCCCAGCGACAACTCAGGGGACGTCACTCAGTATATTATGCTCCCGAGTGACCAGAGGAGTTCCACCGAGATAATAACCCATCCCGGCTTGGGCTCCTGAGACACACGCACCCAAAGACAATTTAACTCATGAGAAACCCATTTTCAATAAAACGCACATGATCATGTATGTTCAATGCCATGCAATTAAATCACATAAAATAACCAACACAACCCGAACATCACCAACAACCAACAAACATCTCCTTCGTCAAATCCAACCGACCCTCGAACTCTTCGGACTCAGTCCGGAATAAACAAAACAACCAGATGACAAAATAAATTATTGTAAAGGCAATAATACATTTAAATCTAAAACGAAGTTTGGGAAAATACTTACAGCGCTATATAAGATTTTTAGAAGGTTCGGAGCGCAGCAAACGATGAGTGGAAAGCAACGTAACAATGCAAATGCACTGTAGCCGTGGGTCGCAAAATACCCACGATTAAACGGGGACAAACCAAGACACCAAATTGATAGGGAATGGTCTAGGGATGTTTATGAAGCTAGTGGAAGAGAGCTTTGGCCGTGGGTGGCGGCGAAAACGCTAGTAGAATGCAAAAACGTGCAAATCGGAGTTAAGCTCGTGGGAGCTGCTCCGGTGACCGTTTGAGGCCGAAAATGGGTGGGTTAGGACGGCAAGAGGTAGGGGAAGAAGTGGTGAAGAGGTGGTGGCCGGAGGTGGAGCGACGGCGCCAGAAACGGCTCAAAACCGTGCGGCTTAGATGTGTTTTTCCGGCTAAACGGCCGGCCGGTTGGGGGAGATTTTCGGTAGGGTGGTTCACCAGAGGGAGGGGGTTCTTTTGGTGGTGGTTGTACCGGCCACGTTGGCCGAACGGCGGTGGTCTGGTTGGAGGACGGAAAAAACGTGGGTGAGGGGAGAGAGAGAGAAGGAAACACACAGGAGAGAGAGAGAGAGAGAGAGACCGAACGCGGGAGAGAAGAGAGGAAAGAAAGAAAGAAAAAGAAAGAAAAAAAAAGGAAAAAAAAAGATAAGAGATAAAAGAAAAGATGAAGGAAAAGAAATGAGGTCCAATCCTCACCTCTGGAGTCCAACGACTGATCCAAAAAAGATAACTTTAAAAGCAATAAAACCAAGAAAATATTTGAAACACATCATAAAGCTAAAATACATTAAATAACTAGTGAAAACCAACTATTAAATTTTAAATCTAAAAACAAGTTAAAATAAATTAAACAGCAATTTTAAACTCAACAGCGAATAAAATCCAATTAAAATCTGATTATTTAAAATACAAGCACTATAATATTAATTAAATCATATTATTCCTTCAGTGAAAATACAGGTAAAAATGGGGTGTCACATCCTCCCCCCTTAAAATAAATTTCGTCCTCGAAATTTGCAAGCTCCAACGCCAAGACTAAATCAATCCATAATATTCCACTTAAACCAAGATTAAGGAACATACCGCATTTTACTTGAATAAATACGGATACTGCTCCCACATATCTGCTTCTCTTTCCTAGGAGAAATCTTGAGCCAACGGATCTCCCCGTGCCACCTTCACCAGAGGTATCGTCTTGGATCTCAACTGTTGCTCTTTCCAATCCATGATCTGCGTCGGTACAACTTCATAAGTAAGATCAGGTTGTAGTTGAATACACTCTAGGTCAACAAAGCGGGGCTCTTGTTGTCCAAAACTCTTCTTCAAAGATGACCCATGGAAGACATCGTGAATATCCCCAAAATATTCTGGCAACGCAACTCGATAAGCGACGGACCCTACTTTCTCCAAAATCTGAAAAGGTCCAACATATCTCGGATCCAGCTTCCTCTTCTTCCCAAAATGCTTAACTCCTTTCATGGGAGAGACCTTGAGGTAAACCCAATCGCCTTCTTCGAAAGACAATTCTCTCCTCCTGGTATCAGCGTAACTCTTCTGACGACTTTGCGCTGCAACCATTTTATCTCTTATAATCTGAATCTAGTTTTGCATTTCCTGAATTATTTCGGGTCCAATTATTTTCTTCTCCCCGACTTCATCCCAACATAAGAGTGATCTACATTTTCTACCATATAGAGCCTCATAAGGAACCATTTGGATGGAGGCATGGAAGCTGTTATTATAAGCGAATTCTATGAGTGGCAGATGATTCTCCCAACTTCCTTGAAATTCCATGGTACACGCTCGCAACATATCTTCCAGAGTCTGAATGGTGCGCTCTGATTGGTCGTCCGTCTGGGGGTGATAAGTAGTACTAAACTTTAATTTAGTACCTAGAGCCGCCTGCAAACTCTTCCAAAAATGGGATGTGAACCTTGGATCCCGATCTGACACTATGCTCTTGGGTATCCCATGTAATCTCACTATTTCTTTTACATACATGCGAGTCAATTTCCCCAGAGAATCAGCATTATTTACCGGTAAGAAGTGAGCTCACTTAGTCAATTGATCAACAATCACCCATACTGAGTTCTTCCCACTGGGAGTCCTCGGCAAGCCCACCACAAAATCCATAGCGATGTCATCCCATTTCCATTCAGGAATAGGAAGGGGTTGAAGCAAACCTGCTGGTCTTTGATGTTCGGCCTTGACTTGACGACAAGTGTCACATTTCTCAATATACAAGGCAATATCCCTCTTCATTCCTTCCCACCAATAATTTTCCTTTAAGTCCCGATACATTTTTGTGCTACCAGGATCAACGGAATAGGGGGCAGCGTGAGCCTCGACCATAATTCGCTCCTTAAATTCTGAGTCCTTAGGAATTACTCTACGATCTCGGAATCGAAGAATACCATCTTTATCCAAACTGTAGTGTAATGGCCCTCTAGATTTTCTGACCCTTTTTCTAATGTTCAACAGCTTCAGGTCTTTTCTCTGAAGGGTCTTCAATTCTTCAAAATCAACTACTCGAGTGTCAAGAATTGAAGCTATCACTTCCTCCTGTTGTGAACTTCCAATGAGGAGCCTTCTCATCCCGCAAAGTATCGAATCCATTCCAGAAGATTTAGCTTCATCCTCTAAGTGTGACTTCCGGCTCAAGGCATCAGCAACTACATTTGCTTTTCCTGGATGGTATTTAATCTCACACTGATAATCACTTATTAGCTCTAACCATCGCCTTTGTCTCATGTTGATATTCTTCTAAGAAAATAAATGCTTTAGACTCTTGTGATCGGTGTAGACTTCGCAAACATCCCCATATAAATAGTGTCGTCAAATCTTAAGAGCAAATACTATTGCAGCCAATTCTAAATCATGTGTCGGGTAATTCTTCTCGCGATCTTTCAGTTGACGAGACGCATAAGCCACAACCCGTCTTTCTTGCATGAGAACACATCCCAAACCAAATTTAGATGCGTCACTGTTGTAGTTGTCAACACTGGTGTAGTTGTCAATCTGTTCTTCAGTTCTTGGAAACTCCTCTCGCACTTGTCTGACCAAACAAACTCTGTATTCTTTCTAGTCAAAGCGGTGAGATGTCTGGATAATCGGGAAAATCCCTCCACAAATCTTCTATAGTATCCAGCAAGTCCCAAGAAACTTCAAATCTCACGCACAGTCGAAGGACGCTGCCACAATAAAATAGCTTCCACCTTACTAGGATCGACTGCTACACCGTCTCGGGAAATTACATGCCCGAGAAATTTAACTTCTTCCAGCCAAAATTCACATTTAATAAGTTTCGCATACAGCTGGTGCTCTCGTAACTTCCCAAGCACTAAGCGAAGGTGATAGGCATGCTCTTCAATACCTTGAGAATAAATTAAAATATCATCAATGAAGACCACCACAAAAGAATCTAAGTATGGTCGAAAAAACCGATTCATCAGATCCATAAAAGCTGCGGGGACATTTGCCAACCCAAAAGGCATCACTTTAAATTCATAGTGCCCATATCTCGATCAGAAAGCAGTCTTGGGTATATCTCTATCTCTTATTCACAACTGATAATATCCCGATCTCAAATCAATCTTCGAAAAAATAGCTGCTCCTTGAAGCTAATCAAATAAATCGTCGATTCTTGGGAGAGGGTATTTATTCTTGATGGTCACTTTATTAAGCTCTCGATAATCAATATACATTCTAAGAGTGTCATCTTTCTTTTTAACAAATAAAACTGGTGCACCCCATGGCGAAGTACTTGGCTGCATAAACCCCTTGTCTACCAACTCTTGCAACTGGACTTTCAACTCTTTCAACTCAGCTGGTGCCATACGGTAAGGGGCTTTATGGACAGGAGCCGCTCCAGGTTCCAAATCAATAGCGAACTCCAACTCACGGACTGGAGGTAACCCCGGCAAATCATCTACAAACATATCGTGAAATTCTTCTACAACTGGAATATCTGCTAAAGACTTTTTCCCGATCGGCGTAGACACCACTTGGACCAAAAAGGCATCCGCTCCACAAGCAATATCTCTCTTCGCTTGAATTGCCGATATAACCATCGGCTTTTCTTTTAATTTACTCCCCATAAACTCTAGATAATCACCATCTGGGAGTTGAAAGCTGATTACACGACTTCTACAATTAATACTTGCACAATACCGATATAACCAATCCATGCCGAGAATAATATCAAATCCCAATAACTTGAATACAACCAAGTCAGCATCAAGTGTCCTTCCACCAAAATCCAAGGGACAACCCAACGCAACTTTAGAACAACAAATCATTTCACCATTTGGAAGACTCACCACTAATGATTTTGGTAGGGGTCCCGTAACCAAATTACATATCCGTGCGAACGTAAAAGACACAAATGACTGAGATGCACCCGAATCAAACAATGTGCAAGCATAAAAATCATACAACCGGACTCTTCCTGAAGCAATCACATATACCCATGAAATCCAAAATAAAGAAAAACCAAACCACACCAAACATCAAATCCCAAAAATTAATTTAGAACCATACCTGTAATCACTCCAGCATCGTGGGCCGCTGGTGCCTCATCATCCACCTCTCCAGGGGTAACAGCATAAACTCGAGCCTGTGCCACTTGCCTCTGATTAGTCCTTCTGCCACGTCATCCTCCACGGCTCTCTTGAACTCTACTAGGGCACACGCGAGCTAAATGTCCCTCTTGGCCACAACGGTAACACTGGATCCTACCACTTTGCCAACACTCCCCTTCATGGGCTCTATTGCACCTTCCGCAAACGGGCATCCGACCTCCTATACGTACTCCTAAGGCTGCTTGTGGTCGAGTCCCGGTCCGTTGAATAAATTTCAGTGGCGATCCAAAGCTACTTCATTCTCCAGTAAAACTCCACCTTTTCTGACTTGTAGGGGAACCCATGCTCAAATTAATTTCTCGTTCCGCAATAATAGCCAAATCAACCAATTCTTGGAAAACAGTAATCCGGAGGCAAACCACCTTCCGGTGTATCTCGGGTCGCAGACCCTCTTGGAAACGCTCAGTCTGCATCTCCTCCGTGGCGATCAGATGAGGAGCAAATCGCCCAAGCTCCACAAATTTTCGGGCATATTGTTCCACTGTCATATTTCCTTAAACCAAACTAGAAAATTCTCTAGCCTTTTGCCGCCTCACATGTGCAGGAAAAAAACCGATCATTAAATTCCTTTTTAAACCGCTCCCAAGTCACTGCAGCGAAGGATCCCAATTCTAGCATCAGCATTTCTCTTTTTGTCTGCCACCATTCGGAAGCAGTACCTTGCAACAAATAACTTGCATAGAGCACTTGTTGTGCCTCCGTGCAGCCACAGACTTCAAATGTTTTCTCTATATCTCTGATCCACTTCCCAGCTCTAAGTGGGTCTTCTTCTCCTGTAAAAGCAGGGGTACGATGCGCTAAGAAGCGCTCATAGGTGCACCCAGCCTACACCGCTCTACTCTGTTCCCCTCGCTGCAGATACTCAGTCAATCTATTCAATTCACTGGTTTGAGCCTCTCTACTTTGCTCACCTCGTTGTAAATATTCCGTCAAACGGTTTAACGCTCGAGCCATGGCGAAATTCCCATCGCCTCTCGGTAACTCATCCTGAGGTTCCCTAGAGGGCCTCGGATAAAACAAACAACATAAAATCAAAACCAACCAACGATAAAACAAGCATATATATAAGATAAGGTAATTAAAAACAAGAATAAAGCTTCAAATAAAACAAACCTTTAAAAACACAACTTTAAAAACATTTTGGTACCGCTCCTATGGGACATGTGGTTTTACCCAGAGCCAAACCGCTCTGATACCACCTATGACGCCCCTAACCTCCACCTACGGCCACATGGAAGTCAGGACGTCGGGACGATGACAACACGGTCATACATCCCATCGCCAAGTGTCCAAAGTGTGTGTACATGCAAAAGTGCACAAATAAAAATACGCAGCGGGCAGATTAGTCATAAACTGAGTACCAGAATTTTTTCCTTAACTTAATACAAACCAGTTCAAAACATACATACTAAAATATTACAAGTTCAACATCGTTTCAAATCCAAATACACATTAATAAAAACATCACCAAATATAATATATTTAAAGGTCATCCAGCTAGTCCTCCGGCGGAGCCGCCACCTCGGGCTCAGCCTCCTCCTCATCCAGATTTGCATCAAAATCTACGGTACAAAAAATGGTACCGCAGGTAAGTAAAATCCAAACAACGCAAGATAAAAACATATTAAAACCCAAACAATATGCATGAAATATGCCCAATGCACATGTCCCAAAACCATACTTTTCCACACACGCCAAAAGTCCCATTTGGCCCAAAACCTTTTCTTTAAATCATATCTCGCCATTATCTCTCATAATGGCCTAAAACCAATCTCAAAACCATTTTTTCATTTTTTCTTAATCGAATGCGCCATGACCTCCCCTAGGGGTCATCCGCAAGCCCTGGCTTCATAACAAGCGATGCCCGGTTCCGCGCCCTACGCGTACGTAGCCAAGCATCCTCCAGACGAGCGATGTCCAGTTCCGTGCCTCGCGCGTACGTAGCCAAACATCCTCTAAGCCCCACTAGTAGAGGGGCCATGGAGTCGGTGAGTAGGGCGATGCCCGGTTCCGCGCCCGGCGCGTACGTAGCCAAGCACCCCCTAGTCCCGCTCCCGTCGTCGCCCAACGACAACTCAGGGGACGTCACTCAGTATATTACACTCCCGAGTGACTAGAGGAGCTCTATCGAGATAATAACCCATCCCGGCTTGGACTCGTGAGACACACGCACCCAAAGACAATTTAACTCATGAGAAACCCATTTTCAATAAAACGCACATGATCATGTATGTTCAATGCCATGCAATTAAATCACATAAAATAACCAATACAACCCGAACATCACCAACAACCAACAAACATCTCCTTCGTCAAATCCAACCGACCCTCAAACTCTTCGGACTCAGTCCAGAATCAACAAACCAACCAGATGACAAAATAAATTATTGTAAAGGCAATAATACATTTAAATCTAAAATGAAGTTTGGAAAAATACTTACAGCGCTATATATGATTTTTAGAAGGTTCGGCGCGCAGCAAATGATGAGCGAAAAGCAACGTAACAGGAGGGAGGGACGGAGGTGGAGCGACGGCGCCGAAAATGGCTCAAAACCGTGCGGCTTAGATGTGTTTTTCCGGCTAAACGGCCAGCCGGTTGGGGGAGATTTTCGGTGGGGTGGTTCACCGGAGGGAGGGGGTTCTTTTGGTGGTGGCTGTGCCGGCCACGTCGGCCGGATGGCGGTGGTCTGGGCGGAGGACAGAAGAAACGTGGGTGAGGAGAGAGAGAGCGAGAAGGAAACGCACGGGAGAGAGAGAGAGAGAGAGAGACCGAACGCGGGAAAGAAGAGAGGAAAGAAAGAAAGAAAAAGAAAGAAAAGAAAAAGGAAAAAGAGAAAAGAAAAGATGAAGGAAAAGAAATGAGGTCCAATCCTCACCTCTGAAGTCCAACGACTGATCCAAAAAAGATAACTTTAAAAGCAATAAAACCAAGAAAATATTTTAAACACATCATAAAACTAAAATACATTAAATAACTAGTGAAAACCAACTATTAAATTTTAAATCTAAAAACAAGTTAAAATAAATTAAACAGTAATTTTAAACTCAACAGCGAATAAAATCCAATTATTTAAAATACAAGCACTATAATATTAATTAAATTATATTATTCCTTCAGTAAAAATACACGTAAAAACGAGATGTCACACTTCAAGCGTTCGACTCTACCTGACTTCACTCGAGTGGCCAATGCCTCCGCTCGAGCGATGTGGACCAGACTCCACAGTACTCAACAATTATCCCACTTGGAGACTGGTACACTCGCAGCATCATCCTCTTCTTCAAACGTGATGTCCTCCACCTCTGTAACTCACTGCCCCTGTCTTCATGCTAGAAAACCAACTGAAGTTGCGCACAACTTTAGATTCTCAAGTGTAAGACCCTTTGTCAACATATCAGCAGGGTTCTTGCTTCTACAAATTTTCTCAAGTAACAACTATCCATCATCTAACAATGATCGTATGAAGTGATACTTGATCTGAATGTGCTTGGTCCTGGAATGAAATATTGGATTCTTGGCAAGGAATATCTCGCTCTGACTATCACTGTAGAGAGTGCCTTTCTGATTCTTTTTACCCAATTCTTCCAAGAACCCTTGTAGCCATATCATCTCCTTTGCAGCCTCTGACACTGCAATGTACTCAACTTCTGTTGTAGACAAAGAAACTATTTTTTGTAGATTAGAACCCCATGACACTGCAGTACCACCAAGAGTATAATCAAAACCCGTGGTACTCTTTCTACTATCAATATCTCCAACTAAATCAACATCAACATAACTTTGCACCTCTAAGCTCTCTCCTAAGAAACACAAGCACATTTCTGAGGTGCCTTTTAGGTACCTCAAAATCCACTTCACTGCTTCTCAATATTGTTTTCCTGGGTTACTCATGTATCTACTCACAACTCCCACTGCATGGGCAATATCCGGTCTCGTGCAAACCATAGCATACATAAGTGAACCAATAGTTGAGGCACAAGGAACCTTACTCATGTAGTCTTGTTCCTCCTCTGACTTGGGTAACTGATTCTTGCTAAGTCTGAAGTGACTGCCCAAGGGTGTGCCAACTGGTTTGGCCTTCTCCATATTGAACTTGCTGAATACTTTTTTCACATACTCAGCCTGTGAGAGTCTCAACGTACCTCAGACTCTATCTCTGACAATTCTCATGCCAAGGATTTGCTTTGTAGCTCCCAAATCCTTCATTGCAAAGTGCTTTGAAATCTGCTTCTTTAGATTATTGATCTCATCAATACTAGTCCCTACAGTAAGCATGTCATCTACATACAACAACAGAATAATATAAGAATTGTCAAAATGCCTGACATAGCAATAGTGATCTGCCTGACATCTGATATACCCTGCACTGCGCATGAAGTTATCAAATTTCTTGTACTACTGTCTATGATTTTGCTTCAGGTCATACAAGCTCTTCTTTAGTTTGTAGACTAAACCTTCCTTTCCCTATAGTACAAACCCCTCAGGCTGGTGCATGTAGATGTATTCTTCAAGGTCTCTATGAAGAAAAGCTGTCTTCACATCTAACTGTTCAAAAAATAAATCTTCGGTAGCAACTATAGACAGTACCATCCTGAAGGTTGTGATCTTCACCACAGGAGAAAAGATTTCAGAGTAATCAATACCCTGCTTCTACTGAAAGCCTTTTACAACAAGTCTAGCCTTATACCTCGAATTGCTATCATGCTCAGTTTTCACCTGGTACACCTACTTGTTGTGTAATGCCTTCTTCCTTTATGGAAGTTCTGTCAACTCCCATGTTTGATTCCCTGGCAGGGAATCCATCTCATCTTTCATGGCCAGCTCCCACTTGTTAGAATTTTCATCTTGCAAACTTTCTTCGAAACTCTGCGGTTCTCCACCATCTGTCAATAGAATGTAGTTCAAGGTTGGTGAGAAACATTGTGGAGGACGTATAGTCCTAACTGACCTCTGAACTGCAGCTGTAGGAGTGGACGACTCTAAAACTGACTGCGAAATAATAGGAATGGGTGCACTGGACCCACTCTCCCCATCACTCACATCTCTACATTGCACTGTGACCTCTGGTTGGTCATCCAATCTTACGGACTCGGACTCTTGAGGAGCTACTTCAGAAGCTGTACTAGACTTGTCATTGTATACAATCTTCTCATTGAAAATCATATTCCTGTTTCTTATGATCTTCCGACCCATATCATCCCAGAAACGATGGCCAAATGCCTCGTCTCCATAGCCAATGAAATAACATTTCTTTGACTTAGCCTCATGTTTACTACGAGCATCAGCATTAATAAGAACATAAGAAAGACAGCCAAAAGTTTTAATGTGAGAAAATTTGACCTCTTTCCCACTCCAAACCTCCTCAGGCAATTCACAATCTAATGGGACAGATGGCCCCTGTTGATCAAGTAGACAGCAGTGCTGACTGCATCTGCCGAGAAAGTTGGTGGTAGTCTGGCGAGCAACCTCATGCTTCTGGCACGCTCATTTATGGTTCTGTTCATACGCTTCGCAACTCCATTTTGTTGTGGTGTCCCAGGAATGGTCTTCTCCATTCTGATACCCAGAGCTGCACAATACTCCTTGAACCCACCATCAATATACTCACCACTATTGTCAGACCTCAAATATTTCAGTTTTAAGTCTGTCTCTGTCTCAACCATGGCCTTCCAAGTTTTGAACACATTAAATATGTCAGATTTATGCTTCAAGAAATAAACACATACCTTCCTACTATGGTCATCAATGAACGTGACATAGTAACGAGAACCTCCAAGAGATGCCACTGGGGAAGGTCCCCACACATCTGTGTGTACTAGATCCAGTTTTCCTATCTTCGGTGTTCTGCCACTTTTTAAGAAACTGACATTCTTCTATTTCCCGATAATGCAACTCTCACACATACTGAGATCAACTGACTTTAGTTCTGGTAGCTTGCCTCTGGATAGAAATTCTTTCATACCCTTCTGACTCATATGGCCAAGCTTACAATGCCACAAATCTACTGTGCTCTCTACAACGGTAGTAGCAATGGTGTTAATCAAACCGGTAGTCATATATAGTGTACTAGTTTTCTTACCCCGAGCCAATACCAATGCCCCTTTTGTGAACTTCCAGGTGCAATATGAGAACACTAGTTTTCTTCTTCAACTCATGAATGTATCTGACCTTTTGCAAGGTCCATTTGTTCTTGTTGGGGAGTACAATGTCAACGTCTCCCATCCACACCATGTTCAAAACCACTTCATTAGCCAGATACACCTTCCCAAAGTCACCTGCAATAAAATTCCGCATTAACTCCCGATGGGAAGATATATGGAAAAAAGCCCCTGAATCCAGTATCCAGTCATCAATTGGACTATGAACTGTAAGCAATAGTGCATCCTGTACTTCTTCAGTTACAACATTAGCACTATCATTCTCGATCTTCTTAGGATTTTTGCAGTTCTTCTTTATGTGGCCAGCTTTGCCACAATTCCAGCAAGTTGCCTGTTGACCAGACTTTGACTTGCTCTTGCTCATGTGCTTTCATTTTGATCTTCTTCTGTTTGAGTTCTTGTCTTATGATCTCCCTCAAGAATCAACATTCAGTGCTGAACTCGAACCCGATATCTCGCCAGAATCTTTCCTGTGCACCTCCTCAGCCAAAATCAAATCACGAATATCATTATATTTTAACTTAGATTTACCAGTAGAATTACTGACAGCCATTCTCATGGCTTCCCAGCTATTTGGCAATGAAGCCAACAATATCAGTGCACGTGTCTCATCATCAAATTTAATTTCAACAGATGACAATTGATTTGTGATAGTATTAAAATCATTCAGATGTTGTGCAACAGACATACCATCCGCCAACTTCAAATTGAATAACTTTTTCATCAAGTGTACCTTGTTATTCGCAGGCGGATTATCATATATACTTGTAAAAGCCGCCATGAGATCCGCAGTCGTCTTCTCCTTGATGACGTTGTGTGCAACGGATCTCGACAGGGTTAATTGAATAACCCCAGAACCTATCGATCCAACAAATTTCAATCAACCTCATCCATCTTTTCCAGTCACTTTCCCAATAATGGAAGATGAAGTTTCTTCCCATAAAGGTAGTCCTCTATTTGCATCCTCCAGTAACCAAAATCCGTGCCATCAAATTTTTCGATCCCCGATACCTTCACTTCATCTCCAGCCATCGTTTTCCCTCAAACCCGAATCTGGCTCTGATACCAATTGTTGTGAAAAAAATGATGACAATAAAGTGAAAATAAAGAATATGGAAGAGAAAACAATCACACACGACACATAGTTATATGTGGTTCGGCAAATTGCCTACGTCCACGGGAGCTGCAGAGCATTTTATTGCTTGAGGAATCACACTACAATGGAGGGGCGAAATACTGTTCACCAACAGTGTTCTATAGTCACACAGTATGGCCATATGATGAAAAATCACATATATATACCCAAACGGCGGAAAAAACCCTAGATCTAAAAAATACGATGTTCGCTCTAGCGGCCAATGCTTCCGCTCGAGCGAACTCCCTTCTCACAACCGCTCGAGCTCACTGTCGAGCTGTCTTCGAGGGTTCGACTCTACCTGACTTTGCTCGAACGACCAATACCTCCGCTCGAGCGATGTGGACCAGACTCCACGGTACTCAATAGTTCTGTCAATCAAAAATAGTAGTTTTGACTTTATTCTCTTTCTTTTGTGAGATATGTTTGTAACTCATGCTATATTTCTATAATAATAATAATAGTAATAATAGCAATTATATTAATTTTATGATAATTAACAATTATAATATAATAATATTCTCTTATTTCATCTACTGTTTTCAATCTTTTCTTCGGATAGTAAAATAATCCAAATAAATTTGATATGACGTTGCTGTATGTAACGGACATGTCCCACCACTGAACGTAATCGCTTACCTGCAAGTCAAGAGGTGACGGCATTATATGCTTGCAACCACTCTGATGCTTAAGTCTATAAATAGTAGTGTATATTAACTCAAGTATCTCCTCAGAAGTGTTTTAGGGTTACCTGGATACCCATATATATATAGGTGTAGGAAAGTATCGGATCATCATCATCATTGGATTAGTTTCATATGATACTTAGCTGTTCATCTTACTCCTAAATAATAGGAGTAATTTGCTCGCCATATTAATGCTTATCCACTTTATTAGATACCAGAAGATTAAGCCCCCATGGGCCTTTAGCCCCTAGTTTTGGCCATGCCTATCACTATAATTCATAGTTGGGCCAAGGCACCAAATGGACCCTCCAATTACCCTGCTAATTATCTTCGCTCATAGGCGTGAGAAATTCATTTTAGTGAATCCAGCCTTACGACTGTGCTGACTTGTCCCTAAGATGTAAATTTACATTTCGTGCTGTAAGTGACTCAGATTGGATTTTTCGGGCTTTCTAATTACCCCGATGTTCCTCATGCTGAAATTGATGGGCCATCTTGCTTGCCGCCATTTCCAACTTTCAAGAATCAAGAAGAGAAGGTTTGATTGCTCTTGACGTGGTGGAAGTTACTGGGTAACGTGCAACCGTTCCCATCCCATCGCGTCCTATTGTCAGGTTATGATGCTACCGCAGATGTCCCCTTATATTCCTTAGTCGGTTTGCATACTACAACCTTTGTAATATCCCGTCCTTAGAATGGTGGGTCCTTCTCATATCGATTTTTTTTTTAAAACAAAATCGACGGGAATTACTATTCATTTTCTTTTCTTTTCCATTCATGCCAGGATACAAAAGACTTCCATGCTATAAAAATTTCATATTTCTTTATTAAAAGACTTAGCGGAAAACATTAACTTTCATAATTTAAGTTTTCTTATAAAAAAACATTTTGCCTAGGCCTTCATGCTCTTTCCCCTTTGGCTGTGTCTGTCCTGACCTGTCATGCTCATCTTGCCTGGGAGGGCATACATAAAAAAACTAAAATGAGTCGATGACTCGTAAGCATTACTTCATACAGTCAAAAATATAACAACATAGATTTTCAGTCATGCATTCGTCATTTCCGTACATACATATTGTACATAGCATGCATACGTCTTTCTTTTCTTTTCAAACGTTGCGAGGTGAGGGTTTTCTTCTTTTAAAATGTGCTTACTTCTTTAAAATAGTTCCCCCCTCTTCGCTGCTTTCATTTCTTAAAGAACATTTTCATGCATTCGTTCTTTTTACATATATACATCCATGCATACATGTGTTCATTTCTTAACATACATACCTTCTTTTCTTTTCACTTTCTTGCGGCCCATAGCACACTGTTACGCCCCGTGTGCTGGGGTTAGCGGTCTTTTGGACCTGATTCCGCCCGTGGCCGCGGGTTTGGGAATCCATTTCAGTCAGGGTGCAGCACTGGGTGCACTACCAGTACTACTTACCCGGCATTGCAATCTGCCCTTTTCATTTGGTACCATTTCAATCCATGTGGCCGTTACGTATTTTCATACATCATCCATTCAGTCCAATCCATTCTTTCATTTCAGTTCTTATAATTCTTACGTTTCTTCAGTTCTTACTTTTCTTCTATTTATTACAATTCATAAGGTTTTAATTAAGAAAATAGTTTTCTCTCTTTTGTTTTGTAAAAGACATTTTAAAAGAAGTCTCTTCATGATAAAAATATTTTCTTTCTTTTATTTGAAAAAGAGACTATTTAAAAGAGTCTGAAAAGAATCATTTTTGGAAAAGAGAGTTACTTTAGGAAAATCTTGTTTTCTTTTCTTTCTTTTATTACAGTTTAAATCCTTGCATTCTTAAAAATTCTTACGTCTTTTAAAGCTTCATTTCGTTTTCTTTTAATGAATATACATACAATACGTACTACATATAGCATCTATTCACATGCATACACGTACATACTTTGGGTACAAAAAGAGGGGCTGCCAAGGAAAGGCCAGTACATACATATACTTGAAAATTTAAGTTTCTTTCTCGATTTCCTTTTTATAGAAAGGCTCTCGGCTTTTTCTTCTTTTCTATACTTAAAAACTCTAAAAGAGTATGAATGTAATACTTACTTGGACTTCACGCCATACTCATTCCATGCAGTCCATTCATGTGCTTGTCAGATGGCAACCTACATGCATACACAAAACCTTACATCATCATCTATTTAAATGCATAAGTAACTATTCTAAACATAGAACTACGCCTCACTTAGAACATTCTCCATCCATTCCTGGGCTCTCATGTACCATGTAACCATGATCAAGAAAAATTATCCATTACATATGGTAACCTTGTCCGGTACACATGTCTTGCCAGAGACACCTGTATTTCATCCCCTTTTATCACCTAAGAGCAACTTATAACCCAAGTTAACGTTGCTTGTATAACCAAGCTCCAACTTCAACACCAACTTGCTCAGACCCGGTTGATAGGATTCTTCCTACTTCCCGGCTCTGTACAAGTTCATCCCAACACTTGATAGGAGAGGACTGCATCCACAAATGCACCTCTATTACGTCACGCAGCTCAAGACTAAGCTCGAGTCACGTCACAATACCCATCATGCTTCCGCTGCGTGCTCTGATACCTCTCCATCACTTCCTTATACTCTCAGTCACAAGTCAGTCTCAAGGCAATACCTGTTACCTTGGACTATAGGTCACATCACGACTACCTCGGGACACTGTTATATAGTTTCCCGACGCTACACCATACACTCCACACTTCTCTGTTACGCCATCCAACCCTTCGTGACACGCCATCCGATGTATCACGACTTAGTACAGAGTACACTCACATGAACTCTCTTCCATCCATACCACAACACACATCTCTACGGTACACATCTCACGGTGCATCGCTACGCGATACGGAGTACGCACCACGCGTATTCCTTTTGCACTACCCACCGTATCACAACTACGGTATCCATATCACGCCCATACTTCACAGCACAATCCACAAAACTACACAATCAAACCCAACACTTCACAACCACACTTCGCTTCACAACTTTGCAGCGAACTCCACAAACCAACTAACTAACTATTTTAAACGTAAAATAACTAGAGATAGAGGGTTATACCATCGACGGGATAACCCGTGTGTCGCTCGCTACTCGTCACGAACATGTGTCGGAGGAACGTACGTGGCGGTAACACCGCGTACGGTGGCTGCCCACCACATAAAGTGGTAGTTTGGGCTTGAGAAAAGCTAGGTGTGGTCTTGGAAGATTCACGGTCGCCTTGTGGTGGTCAAAGGTGGCGGAGCACAGCGGCATCACGCCGTGAACAGTAAATCCGAACGGTGGAAGTAAACGCGAGGTAGCGAAATTTCATAGAACTTCATGGCAAGCTAGGGAGAGGTAGATGAACATGTGGTGGAGCTGTGGTGGCGAGGTGGTGGTCGTACGGCAGCTAACGGTGACGGATCGGCCGTTTGAATCCATTTTTGGCCTTGGAGAGTGCGAGAGAGTGAGAGCTCTACGAAGCTCCGTTGGTCATGAAATTTCTTGGGGAGGTTCATGGTGATGAGAGGAACAAGTTGGGGGTGGTGAAACACCATGGGTGGCCGTGTACGGCGGCGCACTGTGGTGAAACCGAAGGTGTATTTTGAGAATTCCATATGAGAAAAAGTGAGAGTTAGGGAAAAAGAAAGACATGGGGAGAAAGCCCTTGATGAGGTGAGTCCATTGGTGGTGCTTAGTGGCTGATTTGGCCGTGTATGGTGGTCCAAAAATGTGAAAAACCCTTAGAGACCCATATCTTTGAAGAGAGAAAGAGAGAGAAAGAGTGGCCAGTTTAGCACACCACCGGTGTGGTTGTGCTCGCCGGAGGGAGGGGGTGAAGCCGGTGAGGAAGGTGGGGTCCGGCGGCCGGAGGTGGCGCCGGCTGGGAGCTCCATCCGAACGGCCATGGAGGAGAGAAAACAAGCGCACGGTTTGGACGTGCGTGAGGAAGAAGGAGAGAAAAAAAAAGAACAAGAGAAAAAGTAAAGGGAAAAGGGTAGGGGCCTGGGTATATCACTTCAATCTTACGCTTCGGGATCCTCAAATAATCCAACGGTGAGTTAAAACACTGATTAAAAATGCGTAAATGTTTTATTTCAAATAAAACACTTTAAATAAAACACTACGAAGAATTAAGGTAGAATATTATTTTATAAACTAAAATTTATAAAATAATATTTCTTCATCATTATATAAAATGATAAAATACCGTTAATTAATCGAATAAGATAAAATCATTTAAATTAATAGAACACTTAATTACTACACTGAGAAGAATTAAGATAGAATATTATTTTATAAACTAAGTTTATAAAATAATATTTTCTCCATCATTATATAAAATGATAAAGTATCATTAATTAATCAAAGTACATAAAACACTTAAATAAACACTGAGAGGAATTAAGATAGATTATTATTTTATAAACTAAGGTTTATAAAATAATATTTCTTCATCATCATATAAATGATAAAGTATCTTTAATCACTCAAAGAGGATAAAACCATTTAATTTAAATAAGAGTTTTCAACGTAAAAATTAAACCTCTTAATATTTTAAAACAATTAAAATATTTAAATCTAAGTAATTATCCACAATTATAATATTTTCAGAGCTCATTAAATTATTATAATTGTGCTACTTTAAAAAAAACAAGCTTATCTAATATTTTGAAATTCGATGGATAAGATCCAGAAAATGCCATCGAGGTACAACGCTTAAGATAATTCTATTCATGATTTTACAGTTGTCGGTGAAGAACAAATAACGTGATTTACAAGAAAATATAAATTATGCGCGTGATTCTAGATGAGGGTAGAGACGAGAGAGATGGTGATTGCTGTCTGAAAAGAATCCAAAACTGATTGCCTTGCCGTCTACTATGTGCAAAAAGAAAGAAAGAAAATGGTGAAGAGATAAGAATTAGCGGGCTGTTACATCCTCCCCTCCTAAAAACAAATTTCGTCCTTGAAATCGACGTAAATACAAACATAAAACACGCTTAAAACACTGCAGATAGTTGAAAAACCATCCGAAAACTGACAAATGCTGCAAAACCTTGAGGCCCTACTCTATGAATTTAGTGCGGCTAGGAATTAAACAGTCGCCTGATGTTGTTGACAACCGCGATTTAAGGCTTTGAGTGTCTATAAAGAAAAAAAAAGGATCATTTTCACCCATCGGAAAAAAAAAACATCGCTTCTTAATCTGAGTTTTATTTTTCCCGTAACAAAAGAATGGCTGGGCAATTCTCCTCCACCTCAGTTCCAGACTTGAATCAAGAACCCTTGACGCATCCACCAACAATCTTCTCTCCTGTGGTCGTCAATACCATTATAGGAGTAGAGAACTGTTCTTCTAGTAGGACTGATTTTGAGATTATTGCAGAATCAAGAACGCTCAGTAGCCAATATACTGCCTCTGTTACGATCATGTCTCGAAGGTTAATGGCAAGGGTAAGTGAGATTGATCATCTTAACATCCAACTATCTGAGTTACGACAGAAGCTTACTAATAAGGATAGAGAAAATAAAAGGCTACAGAAAGAAAACAAAGAGTTAAGAAAATTTGCAGATTGGTATGCTCATGATCTGCAACCACGAATAGAAGAGCTGGAGCGAGAAAGGATTCGGATACAGGGTCAACATCGGCAGATAACAACAGAGGTTCATCGATTACTAGAAAATAGGGACAATCTACTGTAAATCTCGTTGGCTTGGTATGAAACTTTTGACAATGTGTGTCCAGCATATCTTGTATTTCTTTTGACTAAATAAGATCTGAAGAGAAATTAGTTTGTCTTCTTCTTTCTGTTATCTCTATAAAATCAGTCTTAAACTTAATCCAATTCGCATCAAAACTTATTCTCATCTCTATAACTCAGCTACATTCCTTCAACATTCTCGCCTTAAGTTTTCAATTCTTTTCTCAATGGCTCATCCTTCTAACATTCCTCTAGATCCATCCATGAGGTATTCAGCACCTCAACCTCCTATCCTTTCTGCAGCTGCCATTGGTGTCATGTTGCAGCAAGAAAATAATAGTATGGCGAATAAGTCAGATTCTGATGCTATCTACGACTTGGTGAGTCTCGGGACTCACTACTCATCCTCTATTGTTGCTTTTTCCCAGCGGGTACAAGCTAAAAACCAAGAGGTTGAAAGGCTTAAAGAACACATTGTTGTACTTCAACGAATTGTTTAAGAGTCTCACACAAGGGAAAGAATCATTCGGCAGCAGAATAAACAGTTGAAATCTCTATTGGATTCTTCATTCCGCTTGCCAGTTCCCATGAATAGGGATGACATGATATTATATGAAGAGAATGAGCGTCTCCAACATGAGGCTAAGAACCTCAAGTTTATGTAAAAGCATATTTAAGAGAAAATCTTTCCATTTTTATGAACTCTGATCTTTTCATCTCTCGTTCCTTTCCTTTCTATCCATGTTCATTCTCTATGACTTCTTTCATGACATGCACTTAACATAACCTTTCCTAGTAGGTGCCATTCTGACATGCATTCTTTAACTGGGTTGTACTGGTAAAATACTGTAATACTTAAAAGAAAATACTTCTTCATACTTACTTCAGGACGAGACATGCCTTGGGAAGACGTCAGCCTAGGTTTTCCATTCTTACTTCAGTTCTCTTTTCAATAATTTTCTTTTCATGTAAAGTTTCTTTCATATAAAAAGTTTTTTTTTTTTTTTTAACTAAAAGCTTCTTTCATGCAAAGGAAAATCATCTTTCATGTGAAAGATTTTCCTTCACATAAAAGTTTTCTTTCTTTTCTTTCACATGAAGTCTTTCATAACCTGGGTCTTGCTCTGATACCAACTTGTAATATCCCGTCCTTAGAATGGTGGGTCCTTCTCATATCGATTTTTTTTTTTAAAACAAAATCGACGGGAATTACTATTCATTTTCTTTTCTTTTCCATTCATGCCAGGATACAAAAGACTTCCATGCTATAAAAATTTCATATTTCTTTATTAAAAGACTTAGCGGAAAATATTAACTTTCATAATTTAAGTTTTCATATAAAAAACATTTTGCCTAGGCCTTCGTGCTCTTTCCCCTTTGGCTGTGTCCGTCCTGACCTGTCATGCTCATCTTGCCTGGGAGGGCATACATAAAAAAACTAAAATTTATAAAATAATATTTCTTCATCATTATATAAAATGATAAAATACCGTTAATTAATCGAAGAAGATAAAATCATTTAAATTAATAGAACACTTAATTACTACACTGAGAAGAATTAAGATAGAATATTATTTTATAAACTAAGTTTATAAAATAATATTTTCTCCATCATTATATAAAATGATAAAGTATCATTAATTAATCAAAGTACATAAAACACTTAAATAAACACTGAGAGGAATTAAGATAGATTATTATTTTATAAACTAAGGTTTATAAAATAATATTTCTTCATCATCATATAAATGATAAAGTATCTTTAATCACTCAAAGAGGATAAAACCATTTAATTTAAATAAGAGTTTTCAACGTAAAAATTAAACCTCTTAATATCTTAAAACAATTAAAATATTTAATCTAAGTAATTATCCACAATTATAATATTTTCAGAGCGCATTAAATTATTATAATTGTGATACTTTAAAAAAAACAAGCTTATCTAATATTTTGAAATTCGATGGATAAGATCCGGAAAACGCCATCGAGGTACAACGCTTAAGATAATTCTATTCATGATTTTACAGTTGTCGGTGAAGAACAAATAACGTGATTTACAAGAAAATATAAATTATGTGCGTGATTCCAGATGAGGGTAGAGACGAGAGAGATGGTGATTGCTGTTGGAAAAGAATCCAAAACTGATTGCCTTGCCGTCTACTATGTGCGAAAAGAAAGAAAGAAAATAGTGAAGAGATAAGAATTAGCGGGCTGTTACAACCTTCCCCATCTTTCTTTTCATTTACTTCCTCTTTCCTGCTGCTTCTCTTTCTTGCAATTTCTTGTACTTTCTTGTTTTCCCTTGCAGTTTTTTGCAACTTCTTCATTTTTCATCTCGTTCTTCATTTCAATTTTTCATGGTTGAACACAGTATTTCTTCTTATCTTACTAACGTACAATCTTCCCATGTACTGGACGTCCCAATCTACGAGGGGTTTGGGTGGCGTTCTTCTCTTAGGTCTTAGGACCTAAAGAATTTGCAGGAAGAGTATCACATTCCAGACACGACACACTTGGAGATTCCCTCTCTAGGATGTGTAGATAAAGAGGGTTTTAGTAGTAAGGTTGCCTAACCGTTTCCTTACTAACTCATGGATTGAGGTTTCCTTTTCGTCGCCCCTTGCACGATATTCTGGATCTCCTCAGCCTTGCTCCTGCCCAACTTCATCCCTTTGATTTGAGAGCCTTTATTTGTGCCTGTATTGTTTTCGTATGGCCCTGGAGCCCCTTGGTGAAGAGTACCCCAACCTTACTGCTCTGGAATTTCTGGCCTTTTACCACTTACGCCCAGCCTCTAAGGGCAACACTTTGAGCTTCTGGAAGAAAGACGAAAGACAAAGGACAGACGCTGGCCCGATTTGAGTCCCACCATTAAAATGCCAAAAATTGGATGGGGAAGTTTTTCTTTATTTTTGATATGGGTTTGGATTTTCTAGTTTCTTAGACTTCCCAGTTCGATTTCCCCATTAGGGCTAATTGGGGGAAAATCCCTAAGGAAAAGGGTTTGTTAGCAGGGATGGAACCCCTATCAGTCTGTGAATTGGCCTGAATAGAAACTGTTCACCTTTGGGCAGAGGGCCATCCAGATGAACTTTGGACCAAATACTTGTTAACTCCGATCCAAATAGATCGTTTTTTTATGACACCCAATCATTCCCACGTTAAGGGACTCCTTTTTTATCCAAGTTTGTGATGCCGCCCTCTCCGTCAAGGGACCTTGGTCTGAGGGTTCCGAGCTCTCCTCTCGCCATTTCCTACAGGGTCAGGGGGAAAGCTCGACAGACGATTTCTTCAGGGAAGCCGTCGAGCTTGATGTTCACCTTGAAATTATCCAAATAGTCCACTGGGTCTTTAGACCAGTCGTACATCTCTATTTGCAGTACTTTAAATTTTGGTGGGAGAGGCATGGTCATAACCTTTTCATTATACGACAGATCAGTATGGTTTAGTAAGTACTTTACTGAGGAAGTTCCTCTCATCTTCTTTGCCATCTCTTCATGTTTTCTAGCGAGGCTTCATAACTTGTCGTGCATCTTCTTTTTCTCTATATCCTCCTGGGTTAGTCCCCCATTGTAATGTGCCTCCCCCTTACCCTGTTCGTTGGGGGTGGGCACAATTGTGTCATTCAGCTCCAAATTTCGTCGCTTTAGGTCTTCATTTTCTTTTCTTAGATTATCCATGGCATATAATGCCAACTTCAGCTTTTCTTCTGTTGCCGATAGTCTTGCTTCCATGGCGGTAGGTAGTATTTCTGATTCACGGTTTGTTAGAGAATGAGTCACGGTCAGCATGTGAGAATCACATTAGCGTCTGAGGAGAAACTGAAATAAAAGAAAATAGGATCCCATAGACGGTTCCACTATAAAGGATGTGTCCCACCACTGAACGTAATCACTTATCTGCAAGTCAAGGGCGACGACGTTATACACCTGCAACCACTCTAATGTATAAGTCATAAATAGTAGTGTATATTAACTCAAGTATCTCCTTAGAAGTGTTTTAGGGTTACCTGATACCCATATATATATAGGTATAGGAAAATATTGGATCATAATCATCCCTAGATTACTTTCATATGATACTTAGCCGTTCATCTTACTCCTAAATCATAAGAATAAACTGTTTGCCACATTAGTGCTTATCCGCTCTATTAGACAATGGAATATCAAGCCTCCATAGGCCTTTAGCCTCTAGTTTGGGCTATGCCTATCACTATAATTCATAGTTAAACTGAGGTATCAAATGGACCCTCTACTGTAGATCATTGACAACCAATTAGGAAGAAAACAGACGTTGGCCCTGTTCTTACCCATCAACATGAATGAATAGACTAAGCATAAGATAGTATGTCAATGGAAATTACCGCGACTAGCTAGCTAGGAATTTTGAGGATAACAATTAACGTCTTTGACTCTTTGTACCTTCAAATTATTATATTTAATTTGCTGAAATTAATATTGTGGAATATATCTTAATTAATACTTTGACAACTTAGACAATTATACTATAATTTTTAAATCAAAATATCACTTTCATTCGATTTTAATCACTGAAATAAGTAAAGAAAAAATATGCATATGCCACATGCGCATGCAGGTTCTTGATCAGATGACAAATATCATAAAAACAAAATTTCAAATATCTTGAAAAAAAAAGTACTGTAACATGCACGAACCTCAAATTTCGAAGGCCCCACCAAAAACAATACATGGTCTTTCAGAGAAAATCCATGGACGCCAGTATACGAGATTGACGGTCTTTTTGGAATATTCCAAAATCAAAGAGAGTGGTATTTGATTTTTGCAAAGAGCAATAATCATTCAAAAACGTCTAATTTCCAAAACCATCACCACAGTTTAAAGAAGTACTCTTGCTATATCCAATATCATTCTCGCAGGCCAACTGCCAGCACGTGGTCTCTTGTTCGATGGAGAAGAAGCACCAAAAAGCACCCAGTGCCTGATCAAAGACATACCAATATTTCATCGATCTCTTAGTTACTGATTAGTGTAATTGATTATAAAGCAGTAGTCAATTATAGATCATGAGATGTGTACATATATACACACACACATGTATGGATCGGTATAAAGAAACTGATGATAATGATGAACCTTACATGACTGGCAACCAGATACAGATAGCGATTCATTCCAGCTTTCATCACCATAATTAAACCTGTATTTCTTTTCGGTAGGATGGTAGTCTTGACTATTTTCCACAATCTGTAGATACGGAAAATTCTAGGCAAATATTGCAAAAAAACAACTGCATTCAGGAATTTCCTTACATTCCGGAGTTTTG
The DNA here is from genome assembly GCA_011037825.1 of Carya cathayensis. Taxonomy (NCBI): domain Eukaryota; kingdom Viridiplantae; phylum Streptophyta; class Magnoliopsida; order Fagales; family Juglandaceae; genus Carya; species Carya cathayensis. Next base: position 552,363 of record QGSO01000552.1, read on the forward strand.
AACCGCTCATTTTAGAAATTCTTGGCACTAGCACCTGTTGTGTTCATAAAAATCAAAACTTAGGTATATAAGACCTAGTAGCTAACAATCGAAGTATTCAACCCGAAGATTATTAATGAAATAATTAAGTTTTTCTTTCAACCAATTTATAATATTGATATGTATCACTTGAGCATATAAGAAGCAAGCACATGTTTTTTAATGTAGTTTCCTCCAACTCAATTGGAAGAAAAACTCTATTCATTACGATAATACAAGATATATATGCTTGCATTTGCACTAGCCAGGCCGATGCTAACAAAGATATGAGTCCCCCAACTTGGGATTGGGGTGGCAGGGCTAGTTAAAACACGCGGCCCCTTTACATGCTGGCATTGGGGGCCCCAGTCTGCCTCCTCCTCTCCTTCAATTTTTATTTTTTATTTTTAGTTTATATTTTAAATTTGATCAGTAGTGGAAAGCGCGCAATTTTTTTGTACTTTGGATTTTGATCTAATATTCTTTTATTAGTTTTTTGTCTTTTTAAATATATCTTTCATAAGTTTTCAGTTTTTATATTCAAATTTAAAATTGTATATCTAGTAGGGCTGTGCAAAATAAGCCCATAGTCCGTCCGTCCGCAAGACCCGATCTGCCCAACCCGAATAAAGCCGGGTTCGACTTAACTACGGGTTCAACATCTTCCAACCCGACATTTATTGGGCGAAACCGTAACCACCGTAACAGCTGAGAGAATGAAGACAGTAGAAAGGCGAAAGACCAGGGTCGAGACGGGGGGTGGGTCGACTCAGTTGTGCAAAAAAGCTTCTGATTTGATCTGATTTGCGCCTTGTCGAATCGTCCGGACCACGGTGGAGCAGCACTGGCCCTGCAACTCAGTCCACGGTCTCTCTCTCTCTCTCTCTCTCTCTCGTGCGGTTACAGGGGGCGAGGGAGTTTCAAAATCCATCAATTTCTTGCGTGATTGAGTGGGCGTCGTTGTGCTTCGGCGTGGGTGTGAGCGGAGCAAGTCCTTACCAGTCGAAATCCATGCTCGATTGAGTACGAAACCCATGCGTATGAAACCCTTAGTCCATCTCTTGCACGGTTTCCATGTATATTATGAGTCCTTACCAGTCGAAACCCTTAATCAAAGCATGAGAGAATATTTTTTTTTTTCCTTTGAATATTGACTGAATTTGTCTAGGTTCTTTTCCATGTATGAATCAACAGAAATGGTTGTTTGTTTACAGCGAAGATGAGGTTTTCAACTTTTATATCAAATCTGGTTTTTTTTTTCATGTTTTTTTCTTTTGAATATTGACCAACTTTGATTGGGTTTTTTTCCATGTACGGTTGTGTTCAAGAAAATCCCATCGCCTTCTTCGCCACTCTTCTTCCAGGAGAAGCGGCCTCCCTGAAACGGAAGTCGGATCCGACCCGACCCAAACGATACGGATCAAAACGGATCGGTTTGGCGCCCTTTTAAGCTTAAGCCTGGTCAGGTCGGTTCCAAACCCGTCCCAAATTGGTCGGGTTGCAGGCCTAATATCTAGTGTATATATACTTATATATATATTATTACTATTATTTTATTTATATTTTAATTTCTTTTAAAAATATTAATTAACGATTTATGGACGTTTGAGTTATTTTTTAATTCTAATACTTTCTAGTTTTTCTTTTATTCTAATTTTGGCGTGTTTGTTATTATTATAACTTATGTTTTTCTTTTTCTATTTTAATTTTACATTTAATAAGTAATATTGTTTGGATTATAAAATTGAGTAGCGCAATATATAATTACAATTTTACGTACAAAACTCATGTGATCATTTTTCTTTCTAAATTCAAGTTTTAAATTTAAAATTTCACAATTTTTAACATATCAATAATTCAGAAGTTAGCACCTATTGTTATATAAATAAAAACTATATGTACAAATTGAAAGCAGAAAAATTTGTTACCTGGGCTACTGGAAGAATGCTGAGAGTGTTATTTATGCGGTCTACCCAATTGTTACAACCACTTCTTGCAATTGGCCCAGCAAGAAAATCCCAACAAGTAACCAAATCAAGGAACGATAGCACACAAATAGCAATGACTAGTAAAGTGTTATCTATAGTAATGCATTTGGTAGCCTCGTTGATCACAGGAAGATATAAGAACAAAGGATCCACTGCTAGCTACTGCAACAACGCACACCACTAAAAGAATCATATTCCAATAGATCAACCTCGCACTACAAGAGAAGTGAGCTTTTGTGACCAAAATTTAGTGACCAAAAGGAATATTTCCGACCAAAACCGTAGGAAATAGTCCTTTTGGTCACTAAAATTTGGTCATAAAAAGTCACTACTCTTGTAGTGTCGTTATCCTCGGCCCTGATCAGCACAATATATATTATATATATATATATATATACCAAACAAAAATTAGAGTTAACAATTATATATACAGTATTTATTTTAATTGCCATCATTAGAAGCGTAGAAAATTATTTACTATTTGAAGATTGATGTTGAATGTAGTGTGGTGGAGATGTGTTTATCCAAGAGAGAATCAACCAAGTGGGGGAGAGGTTGCTCTAAAATATCTTGGAGGCCCTTAGGGTTTTTGCTCTGATTCTCCACACTGGAACAGCAGAGAAGCTGTTCTATTTATAGTACAACTCAAAAGAGGCGCATGAAAACCCTAGGTTTTAAGTCATCTGGAACATTCGCTCGAGCGCAGTGTCGAGCGAAGGTCGAGCGCCGAAATCTGTCTGAGTTCGCTCGAGCCAAGTGTCGAGCGAGGGTCGAGCGGTACAATCTGCTTGAGTTCGCTCGAGCCAAGTGTCGAGCGAGGGTCGAGCGGTCCAATCTGCTTGAGTTCGCTCGAGCCATGTGTCGAGCGAGGGTCGAGCGGTCCAATCTGCTTGAGTTCGCTCGAGCGCCCTGTCGAGCGAGTGTCGAGCGGTGCAATCTGCTTGAGTTCGCTCGAGCCATGTGTCGAGCGAGTGTCGAGCGGTGACACCTGTTTTGACCAGTGATCAGCACACTTCAATCCTTTCGCTTCAACACTTGTTACAACACTATTTTACACAGGTTTTCACAAGAATATGCCAATCAACTCATTTTGCCTCAACAAACCCAATAATGTTATGTCAATGGTCGTGCAAAGATGATCGTACATAACATTCTACATTAATTTTTATCTTATCAGCTAATTTTTTGGATAATTTATGAAGTCGATAACCTTACCAAATTCTAGTCTAATCAAATGTGGATCATTTAATGGATAGCCATGGTCATGATCTCCATGCTTTCACAATGTCTTTTTTCTATTCACCGCTTATTAATCTAGGAGCATCTAGCTAGCTAGTACTTTCAGTTTCAAAACTAGTCAAATTTAGCAGTAGAGTGGCATCTTTGTGATATGAAGATCACTCAATAGTATTGCATCTGAATATCATCATGGGTAAATTAGTGTTTTGATGTCTATAACCTGTATTTCATTAATTTCTATCTCAGATTTTGTGCTTTATCAGGTTTTTGGGCCAATGGTAATAGAATTTTGTTTTAGTGACGATATCATTCCGTGACATGGTAGGACGTACGTCGGGTGTGAATATATAGGAAGCTGTGTGGGGAACCATTTCTGTCCCATAGGAGAGGTCATATTCTAATTTTATTTATATATTTTTAATTTTAGTATTTTACTTTGGAATGTATTAATTTTATATGTTTAAAATATGGTACGTTCGAACATAATTTTAGTAACGTTCAAATATTGTTTTAATGAGGTTATTCTTCCGTCACGTGGTACCATTTTGGCAGTGAAAAGGAAGTGTGGGAACCCATGATTTCTGTCCCTCTCAAAAATAGAAAAGAAAAAAAGGATTAGATTTGTGTGTCTTGACTTTGTTTTTTGAATTAATGGAAAAAGATTCTCGTGTAGGAGAGGATAATATTCTAAGTTTATTATATATATATATATATAATATCTTTTATTTTTTGTGGAGACTACTGTAACAAAGATCTACTGTAATAAAGATATTGCTAAGTGTCAAATCAGAAATTCTCATTCTTCTTTTTTTTCTTTTTCCTTATTAAGGAAAATATCATCATTCATTTATTAAAAGAAACTTATATCTATAACCACATATAGGGATATCTTCGTATCAATCATTTGGAGCTTCACCAATAAATTACTAGACTAGTCTAGACATCACTACTATTAATATTTTCTACGGACAAACGTCCAAGCTAGAGACAACACTCTTTAAATAGAAATTCAATCACATCCTTTATAAAAAAGAAAGACGGATTAGTTTAAATCAATTCTAGTAGATTTCAAAATCTGTGACAGTCGGGAAGGCCACAAGCTTTTCTCTTTTCAATCACAAATGTCAAATCAGAAAGATTTAATGGTGATGATTCCGATGATCCGAAGCATAGATTCTAAATATATATATAATTTTTTTAAAAAAAATATGTGAATTTTACACATTCTAAAATTATAAATATCATTTCAAAACTATAAATAGGCATAGAAGCACCAGTCGCCCTCATATCTCTCTCTCTTCGAAGAAGTAGAAAAATCTTCCATCTTGCACAGATCGCCAATGGAGTCCTCTAGCCTGTACAACCGAGTGGTCTAATCTTCGAAAGGGGAGAGTAGTCTCCTTGTTTGGTGCGTTTATTTTGCCTTGTTTTATGATTTCGGTTTCATCGTTTTGTTTTGCCAGTCCAGAGCCTCCCAAGTGCTTGTCCTTCAACTTTGTCACTATTCGATTCAATTTTTATGTCTTTCGGTTCCAGTTTGATTTTTGCTCTCTCTCTTCCACTTTAATTCGTTCTGTATAGCTTTCTCTTTTTTTATTTTTCTAAAAAATGGCTTAGTAGATTTCATAAAAAATAGCTTAATTTGAACTTGTACCTCTCAGGTTTTGGTATTGCGAGTTTGAAGAAGTTCCTTGGGTTGATCAACTTTTCAGAACTCAATTTCTTCATCTGGAAAATGACTTTCACTGTGCTCAAAATAAGTTATAACCAAGATGAGGAGTTTGGTAATGAGATGCTTCAGTTTTCGCAAGTACGTACTTTAATGATTTTAGAAGCAAATAAATAATTTTCCAAGTGAAGTGTTGGTTTTAATTTTCGATAGATTATATATATATATATATATATCTGAAGGCATCATTAATACGCCATTTTAATTAATTATGAGCATATTTTAGGATTAAATATAGCCAAGTTTGTGTCGTGATTGAAATCACTTTTAATTTATAAGAATGCTCAGCTCCATCTATTAATAAAAACCCTTTTTTATACGTAGAGTTTAGAATTTATACAATGTCTTGAAAATACAATTTTATCATCTCATGTGGCATCAAATGATTAATAAATAATAAAAG
>QGSO01000553.1:0-103679 GCA_011037825.1 Carya cathayensis
GGGGGGGGGGGGGGGGGGGGGGGTGTGCTTCGAGTGCAAATCGTATGATCGGCCATTTACATCTGTAGAAAGTGGGTGCTTCCACCATGTGCATTAGGTGTGAAATTTACTTATTTGTTGGTCTTTTGGAGTAAGTGATATGGTTACTTGGTTGAACTCGGTGTCTTTCAGCAAGTATATATAGGGTTATAGAGAAGCAGATGCATAAGCAAATCTTTGACTTTTACAAAGTTTTACTGATGTGATCCAATGATAATTCATTGGTATTCTAGAGGGACCAGCTGCTAGTGACTTGTGATTGCTTTGGTTTTATGACTCAAAGGCAAGTAGGGAATTTTTCATGTGCTTGGTTCTATTACAAACGGTATATGACGTCAGGCTGATGGGGGCCGAGTGTAATCCTGCTATAAAATACCCTTGCACTCGGACTGCCTGTCTTTTTTTAGCAATTTATAAGCCAACAAATGCAAGAAACACCACCAGCTGCACTGCCTTCCTTTTATTTCGATACATTTACATGTGTTTATGGAAGTTGCTGGCTGCCAACATATTAGATGCTCCATCCCAAGTGTTAATGTTTTAGTGCATAGGAAGGGTATATATGATAACTCTTATGCTTGGCAGTCAGCAATGTCAAACTATTTTCTTATGCATTGTTGCCTGCTAATTGCTGTAAGTCATTTTTTTTTTTCAAGTTTAAACGTGTTTATTTTTAGCCTCTTTTTCTTTCTTTCTTTTGTATGTTGCCTTCTGGGGAACATTGCTAATACTTTTAGCTGTTGTTGAAAATGGTGTTACAGATGATGGCCTCCTATTCTGTTTCTGATGCTGTTGCTACTTACTACCTATATATGACCTATGTTCATCCCTTCATATTCTCTCTTGCTACTATAATACCCATGTCACCTGATGAGGTTTTACGCAAAGGTAGTGGGACCCTTTGTGAAATGCTTCTAATGGTTCAGGTGAGTTCTTGTGCACATGCATTCTGAGGCTTTTACACTTTGCAAAGCAAGTTCTCCACCACTAAACAATTATGGTTCTCCAAGTCTCATTTGTAGTTTTGCTACCTTTACAGGCATACAAGGCAAATGTTATCTGCCCTACAAACACCAATCTGATCTGCGAGAAGTTTTATAATCATCACCTTCTTGAGAGTGAGACTTATATAGGTGGCCATGTGGAATGCCTTGAGAGTGGGGTTTTTAGATCCGATATTCCTACCAGTTTTAAGCTTGATCCATCTGCTTATGAGGTATGCAGTTTCTTTATTTGTTTATATAACTCGAAAATGACCAATAGTTCTGGTTTCAAGAAGTGCTCATCCTGTATCTCTACATTGTCTGCTATCCTAGTTTGGCTTGAGCCGGTCTTTACCAAAAATTGATAAAACCTGGTACACATCTATCCAGATACTTATACCTTTTTATTGTTTTGCTGTCTGCAACATTCATAGGCCATTGTCTGGCAAATTTTTTCTATTTTGTGTGACGGGTTTTCCAAGCAACTCTAATGATTCTTTTATTTCTAATGGTCCCCTATATGTATGTGTTGTTGCACGGGGGTCATTGATTTCAATGGACTAAATGTCCACGATTTTCTACTTTCCGTTGTAAACCCTAGTTAGGCACTCTCATGTATACTTCCTGTGTACTTGGGCTATGCCCTTTTCTCTTATGAATAAAATTTTTGATTACCTATGGAAAAAAAATTTCTAGTGTATAATTGTTCAAAGTCAAAATATTTTGACGTACACCAAAAAAGAAATTTGTATGTGCGTGCAAGTGCTAAAAACTAAATGTTCTTTAACCTTATGGTCTTGGTATTACTGAGGTGTACGTCGTTGAGATACTGTTTAAGTTGCTAATCACTTCACTTTTGATTCTATACTTTCTACTTTTAGACATTTCTTTCCAACAACTTCCTTCAAGATTGATCCATTCCTTTTGTAAGATTCCATGGAAGCTGCTTTACTGAAATATTTGCAATCATTTTCCTTTGAGAAAAAGAACTTTCTGGGTCTAATTAGATGCTACTCAATCAAGATTTTGGAATAATTATTTAGTTTGTTGTTCTTGCTTCCTGAATATGCTATTTTGAATTGCAGCAACTGATCAACAACCTTGACCGGGATTTACAATATGCTATAAGGGTAGAGGGTAAGATGGAATTGGACTCGGTGTCTAATTATGATGAAGTGAAGGATTCTATAATGGGAAAGGTGCTGATTATTTCTCTTTCAAGCATATGAGCTCATCTCTAATTATAGGGATTGGACTCATCCAAATGTGTTCAGCTAATTTCTTTACAAAGGGGCATTAGTGTCCATAATGCTTCATTTCCTGTTAATATTTAAAGCTTTTGTTGCATCTTCAAAGCCTGCGATACTTTTTTAATATTATTTTTTATCAAATACTTTTTGAACTAAATGCTTATAAAAAGAAGTTTTTCCATGATATTAACATCTGAACCTTAAAAGTGATTTCTGGAAGAACTGTTTTTCTTTTATTCACTCATCTGCAGCTTGTGAGATTGCGAGATGAACCTATACGTGAAGAATGCCCCCTAATATATCATCTCGATGTGGCTGCAATGTATCCAAATATTATTTTAACAAACAGGCTTCAGGTACGCTGGTAATAAATGCTTTAATCAATTATGATCAACACCCCCTTTTTTTGGGGTTTATTTGACATTCACTTATAAAATATGTTGCAAGGGTGCAGTGCGTTAGACTATAGTATGAAGTATATGACAGTGTAACTGGAGAATATCTTTAAGGCGTTTTTTTATCACAATAATGTGAAAAAAAATCATAAATCAAAGCAGAAGGCTGAAATAACCGAAATATACAAGAAATGCTCCTAAAACACTTCATTGCTCCTAAAATACTTCATTCTAAGTCCAAAAGCTAAGAAATTCTAAAAAGACGTGGAAATGGATGCTCTATGTAGCTCAAAACCATCAGGTTATTTTTCTCTCTAAATTGTCTATAGGCATGCTGGAGTAGCTTTCCATATTCTCTTCTCTGCTTCTACATAAAAGATGCTTCCCTTGAAAGCCTGTAATTAGATCACATTCCTTGGCATTGCTCATATAACCCTAGAAAGAGTACTGACAAGTGAACTGGTCTCCGTTGATGCCAAACAATGAAGTAATAGGTCATCAACAGGCTCTCCATTGGTTTTACACGTGTAACACCTATCAACTATGACAGCTTCCCTTTTATAAAGATTGTTTCTTATCAAGATCTTCCCCAATGCAGCTGTTCAAATGAAAAAGGAAACCTCCTGAGGAACACCTGTCCTCTATATGCAATTCCAAGGGAACATTAGTCAAATTGGCTCTCTCCGTGTGTAATAAAGAGAATGAACACAAAACTTTATTGCCACTTATAAGCAAGGGTTGTTAGTGGCTTTTACTTTTAATTGAGTTGTCTCCTGATCGGCATATTTTACAGTTTCTTCCTGTCAAATTGTAGCTGATTTATTCTTTGTTTTACAAAATGCCTTAATTTTTGCCCACTTGTGTCCTCAAATTGTTGTTTTTGTCTCTCTGCCCCCTCTGCCTAGACATACCTTTACCATCAATGTACATTAAGGTTTCTCCTTGTTTTATTTCTAGCCACCATCAATAGTTACAGATGAGGTGTGCACTGCATGTGATTTCAACCGTCCAGGCAAAACTTGTCTACGAAAACTTGAATGGGTTTGGCGGGGAGAGACATTTATGGCAAAGAAAAGGTATCATTTCTGTGTTTAGATCTTCCAATATATCTATAGGCTGTATCCATAAAAAGACTAACTGATGATTTTGCCTGGACATCACCTTGAATAACTTCAGTGACTATTACCATTTGAAGAGGCAAATTGAGTCTGAGTTTGTTGATGGTGCCGATGGTCAGTTGAAAAAATCTTTTCTTGACCTTCCTAAGACAGAACAACAATCAAGGCTAAAAGAACGTCTAAAAAAATACAGTCAGAAGGTATATTTCTCACTGTCTTGGTAGATATGTTTGCTTAACTGATGTCCAAGAGATTAAACTTTACTTTCTTCTGCAGGCATATAAAAGGGTACTTGAAAAGCCAGTCACTGAACTCCGAGAAGCAGGAATCTGCATGCGGGAAAACCCATTTTATGTTGACACTGTTCGTAGGTGAGCGGTTAAAATTTGTTATGTCATAAGTTTTGTATACTATATATTGAAAAAGATAATCTTTACCATGTAAGTGTAGATAATGGTGATGAAACAGTGAAGGTGACTAGGTGTCTTGTCTTGTATATATCCTGTGTACTTGGGTTATGCCTACTCTCAGGGCTGGTTTGGATACCCAAATCCAAACTATCTCATCTCATTTCATATAATCATTACAACTTTCACAAATTTCCACACAAAATATAATAAAAAATTCAACTTTTTCAAATTCCAAAACAAAACTAATATTAAAAAATTATATTATAACAATATTTTGTTCAACGTTTAACAAAACATCTTATCTCATCTTATCTGAACTGTATAACCAAATGAGGCCTCAATCTTATTAATAAAACTCTTTTACTTATAAGAAAGATAATAACGAAACACTGGAAGTGAATGCTCACTTGGATATGCATTTGATAGACATGAGGTTGACACATAAGATGAATCGTTTGTGTACACCTGCATTCCAGAATTACTTTTGTTACTTCTTTTCTCTCTCTCTCTCTCTCTCTCTTTTTTTTTTTCCACTTATATTGCTTTTGTTCCTGCTCAAGCTTTCGGGATCGAAGGTACGACTACAAAGGACTTAACAAGGTTTGGAAAGGGAAGTTGTCAGAAGCCAAGGCCAGTGGAAATTCTATAAAAATCCAGGAAGCACAAGTATGGAATTATTCTTCAGCTTGTAAAGTAATTGGAAAATAGCCATTTTAGTGATGACAAGTTACAAGTCTTGTATTGTTATTGCAGGATATGGTAGTACTTTATGATTCATTACAACTTGCTCATAAGTGTATTCTTAATTCGTTCTATGGATATGTCATGCGCAAGTGAGTTTGGGGACTTCCATTTTGTTTGAAATTCTTATTATATGAAGTCTGCTGTTACAGTGGCTTCTATGCTGGTCTTATCTTCAAAGTTATTTTTCTTTCAGGGGTGCAAGATGGTACTCAATGGAAATGGCTGGAGTAGTTACATATACAGGAGCAAAAATAATTCAGAATGCTCGGTTATTGGTTGATAAAATTGGAAAACCACTTGAATTAGACACAGATGGTATCTGGTGTGTGCTTCCTGGGTCTTTTCCAGAGAACTTTACTTTCAAAACCAAGTATGATCTGGCTCTTCATGGTTTAAGTAGTCATTGGTATCTATTAACTACAGCAGGTGTCAAAGTCCTTATCACTTATATGGCATTCATTGATGTTTTGATATATATTACTTGTACATATTCAAATTTAATGGTGTTATCCAATGTTTCATCTTGATTTGTGAAAATATGGTTGTTGGGTATCTAAAGACACTGACTACATCATATGGGAACACATTTCAGAGACCTCAAGAAGAAGCTGACAATCTCATACCCATGTGTTATGCTTAATGTTGATGTGGCTAGAAACAATACAAATGATCAATACCAGGTCAGCTTGGGATCTTTTTCTAGAGCGTGTACTTCCTGATGTATTTTGTTCCATTCTGCATATTCGTATATAATTGTACTCATGCTAAGTATGCTAACTGCAACATTTCTTGAAGTTCTAACTACTGTGTTTTACAGACGCTGACAGATTCTATCAATAAAACGTATATAACTCATAGTGAATGCTCAATTGAATTTGAAGTGGATGGTCCTTACAAGGTAATGTTGATAGTTATGATTGGATTTTAACAACTCATTTGTTCTTCATTGTCTTTGCGTTACCCTAATCATCACTAATCTTCATGTAGGCAATGATTCTTCCTGCTTCTAAGGAAGAAGGGATCCTTATTAAGAAGCGATATGCTGTTTTTAATGATGATGGAACCCTTGCTGAGCTTAAAGGTTTTGAGATCAAACGAAGAGGTGAACTGAAGCTCATCAAAGTTTTCCAGGTAACCTCTTATTTGGATATTCAGCTGGTTGTTACCTGCTATATAATTGGTCTTTTTTCTTCTTGCCAGTGGTATATTTTGCGAGATCTGTTGTATTATGAAGCCTTCCTCCGTCCTTGTAGGAAGGGGTGTAGCATTAGTTTTGGGTGTAGTATGTAGAATGTTGCTTCTAAGGGAGTTTCGGGTGGTGTCTTAGTTTTGTGGAAAGAAGGGTTTGGGGTAGTTACAGTGATTTGCTTTGCTGTGGGGAGGAGAGTTCTGTCCCAATTGGATTTGGTGTACATTGGATGGACTTACTGGTCATTAAGGGTTCTCTATTAATAAGGGCTAGGTGTTCTCTCTTGTATACACCCAGTGTACTTGGTTACACCTATTGATATTAATAAATTTTTACTTTAAAAAAAAAATAATTTCGAGAGACCTTTCTTACCCTACCAATGTTTTTTTTTTCAAAGACTCGTGTCGTTGCTTTATGGAACCAACTTTTCCTTCTGAGGAAACTGGAAAAGAAATTCTACGTTCATTTTTGCAGTTGCTTTAGATGAAACTGATAATATGTTTTTCCAGATTGTCTTCTTCAATGCATATAATAATCTCTTTTTTGCTTTGGGCATTGGCTAGAGACTGTTCGTTGGGAGGGATTAGAGATTTTTTCTTCCGTAAGTTATTACTGTGGGCATCACTGTGGGCATCGGCTTTTGTATTGGATGGGACCTGTTTTCATGATTTCTATGTTGCTTTTTCTAGTTCTTAGCTTGGAATTAGGTGTTTTCTCTTGTATGCTTGCTGCGTACTTGGGTTATGCCTAATTATGTGGATTAGTATATTTCTTTTTACTTATATAAAAAAAAAAAAAATCTTTTTTTTTGCAGGCTGAGCTCTTCGATAAGTTCCTCCATGGATCCACCTTAGAGGAGTGTTATTCAGCTGTAGCTTCTGTTGCAAACCGATGGCTTGATCTTCTTGATGTATGTTAATGAATTGCATTTAGTATCGCGTATTTCTTTGCTTAAAGTATAGCACTGGGATTTGTTGTGGAACTCTTTTTTTCTCTCTTTTTATTTTATTGGCAATTGGATATCTTCAAGTCAGTTAGGATTGCTCAGTTTTTATGCCCTTTTCTTTCATTTCTTCTGTCAGAATACTGATAAAAAAAATTTCTCTTCTCAGAATCAAGGAAAAGATATTGTGGACAGTGAGCTACTTGATTACATATCAGAGTCAAGCACCATGAGCAAGTCATTAGCTGACTATGGTGTACAAATGTTATGTGCAGTAACTACTGCAAAACGCCTTGCTGATTTTCTTGGTGATACAATGGTTAAAGATAAAGGACTTCGCTGCCAGTATATAGTTGCATGTGAACCTAAGGTACGTTCTTAATTCTAAGGCTGTGAATCTGTCATGATGGATCTTTTCATGTTTTACTTGGCATATGCAGTTTCTTATCATCTGATATTCATAAGGAATTTTCAGTGGCAAATCAAGGGAACAATCAGAAATAGGTTACTGTATTGATAATAGGGATCCGTACAGAATAAGAGGGTACATGATACATCCCTCATGAGCTATCTACCATCTTTTTCTCACACCTTAAACTTCAATTAAGTGCGACTCAGACCCCCCACTAGTAATTTCTGTCTCAATTTGGCCCCTCTATCAAGTGTCAACTGACATTAATCTGGACAGAAATGTGTCAAAAAGACAGAAATAAATTAAAAGCAAGTCCTTTAAGAATGATATTTTCTCAGGTGTTTCATTTGAGTTAATTATTGTTTTATATAATTGTAGACGATAAACAAGAGAGAGAAAGGGATTACTTCATCTATTATTCATAGTGCACATACAAGCATATATATACCCTAAATACAAATTACCCATATACCCTCATATAAACAATATATTCTAACACTCCCCCTCAAGTTGGAGCATATACATCATATAAACCCAGCTTGGAACAAATAAGTTTTAATCGACTCCAACACAAGGATTTAGTAAACACATCTGCAAGTTGATCTGCAGACTTCACAAAAGGTGTAGCAATGTCACCACTTAGTATCTTATATCGAATGAAGTGACAATCAATCTCTATATGTTTAGTCCTCTCATGAAACACAGGATTAGAAGTAATATGCAGTGCAGCTTGATTATCACAAAATAGCTGGAGAGGGATAGGAGCTGGAAAACCAATCTCTTGAAGAAAGTGTTGTAACCATGTCAGCTCACTAGTAGTATGTGCCATTGCCCTGTATTCAGCTTCCGCACTAGAACGAGCTACTACTGTTTGTTTCTTGCTCTTCCATGTAACTAAGTTACCTCCTACAAAGGTACAATATCCCGTAGTAGATCTTCTATCTGAAGGAGATCCTGCCCAATCAGCATCTGAAAATGCTTCAATCCTAATATGTCCATTTGGTCGATATATTATTCCAAGACCAGGAGCTCGCTTGAGATAATGAAGAATATGAATTACAGCATCCCAATGTGAGATCCTAGGCATTTGTAAGAACTGACTCAGTACACTCACTGCATAAGAGATGTCTGGTCTAGTGATGGTGAGATAGTTCAATTTTTCCAACAAGTCTTTGGTACATACCTGGATCTCTAAACAACTCCCCTTTCTCTTTCAAGAATTTACGATTGGGATCCATAGGGGTGTCAATAGGTCATGCACCCAACATGCCGATTTCTTCCAAAAGATTAAGTACATATTTCCTCTGAGATAGGTTGATACCCTCTTTAGATCTACTGACTTCAATTCCAAGGAAATATCTAAGCTTGCCCAAGTCTTTCGTCTGAAACTAATCATGTAAAAATTGTTTTAGTCTAATAATTCCAGCAGAGTCACTCTCAGTAATTACAATATCATCCACATATACAACCAACAAAATGTGACCTGCATCACTATGCAAGTGAAATACTGAGTGATCTGTTTGGCATCTGTGAAGACCAAATGTCAATACAGCATCAGAGAACCTTCCAAACCATGCTCGAGGAGATTGTTTCAAACCGTATAATGCCTTTTTTAACCTGCATACAGTACCTCGATACTCTCCCTGAGTAACAAACCCAGGTGGTTGCTCCATATAAACTTCTTCATCCAAGTCGCCATGGAGAAATGCATTTTTTACATCCAGCTGAAATAAGGGCCAGTTTAAATTAGCAGCAAGAGAGATTAGCACTCTAACAGAAGAGATTTTGGCAACTGGGGAGAATGTCTCTTCGTAGTCAATGCCATAGGTTTGAGTGTAGCCCTTTGCAACCAAGCGGGCTTTCAGACGTTCCACAGAACCATTAGGATGAAATTTGATAGTATATACCCATCGACAACCAACAGGTTGTTTACCAGGTGGTAGTGGAACAAGATCTCATGTGCCGTTATGATGAAGAGCATCCATTTCATTTTCCATAGTTGTCCTCCATCCCGGATCAGATAATGCATCCTGAAGGGTCTTAGGAATAGAGAGTTTTGAAACTTGAGATGTAAAACATGAGAATGAAGGGGATAAGGCATGATATGAAACGAATTTACTAATAGGATGTTGAGTAACACAAGAACGATTACCTTTGCGAAGAGCAATAGGTAGAGAGTCGGAAGTACTAGACAACTCAGGATCTGAAGATGGAGGCACAACTGGTTGGGGCATGGGAGCCGGCGGCCGTAAACGACGTGAGTAAACCTGTAAAGGAACTGGGGAAGGTTGGGTGAGGTCGGGTGAGTGTGAGGGAGATAGTGTAAGAGTAGGTAATGGTAAAGGATCACACTCAACACTCGAAGATGTATTTGAAAAATAGGGTATGGTCTCAAAGAAGGTAACATCAGCACTCGTGAAGTAGCGTCTAAGAGCAGGACTATAGCAACGATATCCTTTTTGAGTCCGGGAATAACCAACAAAGAGACTTGGTAGAACGGGGGTCAAGTTTATCAAAACCTGGACCAAGGTTATGAACAAAGTAAACACATCCAAAAATTTTTGGTGGAAGATAAAAAAGTGAGGATGATGGAAACAAGACGGAGAAGGGAGAGGAACCATTAAGAACTGATGAAGGCATACGATAATAAGATGACAAGCAGTAAGAACATCATCACTCCAAAAACGTTTAGGAACATGCATATGTAGCAATAGAGCTCGGGTTACATCTAACAAGTGTCGATTTTTACGTTCAGCCACCCCATTCTGTTGGGGTGTGTATGAACATGATGTTTGATGAACAATTCATTTATCACTTAGGTAAGCAGCAAATGTATTAGATAGATATTCTCTAGCATTATCAGAACGCAAAATCTGAACATTTTTGTTAAATTGAGTTTTAATTTGTTTCCAGAACACTTGAAATATGGAAAGAAGTTCAGATCTTGTCTTCATCAAAAACAACCATGTCACACGAGAGTAGTCATCAACAAAAGTAACAAAATATTGAAACTTGTTTGATTCAATGTTAATTGGTCCCCATATATTAGAGTGAACCAATTCAAAAGGACTCAAAGCTCGTTTATCAATACGAGGAACCAAAGATACACGATGTTGTTTGCTAAGTTGACACGCTTCACAAGAGAAGTGAGACACACTTCCTAAGTTCCTAATTTGACACTTCAAAAGAGAAAGTGAGGGGTGACCCAGGCGACAGTGCCATTCAAAAGCAGATGATGAGGGGGCTGTAAGGGCTCGAGTAGGTGACGGTTGACCATCAAGGTAATACAGACCGCCAGCTTCATGCCCCGTACCAATCTTGTTCCCCGTCTTGAGATCCTGAAAAACACATGAAGAGGGATAAAACGTCACTGAACATTGTAAATTTTGAGTAATCTTACTAATAGACAACAAGCTAAAAGGAAAACTTGGAGCATATAGGACAGATGACAATGATATGGAGTCAGTGAGTTTAGTGGATCCAATGCCTGTAACTTTAGCAAGAGAACCATTAGCAAGAGTGACACTTTTTAGAGATGATACAGTATTTAACTTAGTCAGGGCAGAAGACAAACCGGTTAAATGTTCATTAGCTCCTGAATCAATGATCCATGGACCTTGATTTGATGAGACAAGACATGCGGATGCTATACCTGAATGAGTAAGAGTAGCTGTGGAAGATGAAGCCCCTGTGTGACCCAAAAACCGCTCATACTCATCCTTCGATATACTAATCATATTTGAAGATGGGTTGGAGCTCGTTGACTGTGGATCAGATTGGAAAGTGGCTTGATTAGCGGACCCAGATGGTCTACCATGTAGATCCCAACAATAATCCACTGAGTGGTTAGTGCGACCACAATGGGTGCACTTACGAGATTCACGACCTCGAGTGCGATTATCTCTAGTATCACGTCCCCCACGTGCACCCCCACGTGCACCTCTACCACTCCGACCTCCACGCCCAGCAGGAGCAACATAAGAAGCAGCTAAGGCAGATCTCTCATTACTCTGATCAGAAGACAATGTAGCTCGCTTTCGAGAGAACACATCAGGAAATGAGGGCAGTTGTGGGCTTGCCAGAATTTGAGAGCGCACCAACTCATACTCAGGCCAACTAGAAACCGAACAACGTTGAATTCTTCACGTTGTTTTAGCATAAGGGAAACATCAGAGGTGATAGGTTGATAAATTTTAAGTTCCTCACATATGCTCATCACCTGAGAATAATACTCTTCCAAGCCCAAAGCACCTTGTTCCAATCCAAAAAATTGTTGACACAACTCATAAATACGAGTTGTGTTTCCAACACCCGAGTACATCTGTTTGAGGTGCCTCTATATCTCTTGAGCAGTGTCAAAATGTACTAAACTAGCACAAATATTAGGCTCAATACTAGCCAACATCAAGGAGCAGATTTGGGCATCTTCTTGCTCCCATTTCGCAAAGGTAGAACTGGTTGAATCAGGTATTGCATCAACCAAGTGGGTACGACGAAGGCCCTTACTCTTCAAGAACATTTCAACAGATTTTGACCACAATATGTAGTTTTTTCCATTCAATTTCACGGTAGTCATAGGCATATTAACGTTTGGTGCAATAGATAATGACTCAAACTTAGCCTCCATGGAAAAATACTAGAATATAGATAAAAAACAAACAAACACAATCTGGAAAAATAGAAACCAGCTCAACAAACCAAATTTCGGATCTGTACGGGTGAAAAACAAGTATGAACCAGTCAAAAAGGTGTAGTACCGGTTCTGAACTGGTATATATCGGCTGAAAAATGGTTGGAACCGGCCTGTATCGGCCGAAAAATGGTTGGAACCGGCCTGTATCGGCCGAAATCGGCTCTGTACCGGTCGATATCGAGTCTGTTTTGGCCGGTATGTGTCTGACTCGGATCGGGATGGGTCTGAACCAGGTCGAGACGGGTCGGTCTCGGGTCGGGCTCGGATCTGAACCGGGTCGAGCCGATCTCGGGTCGGGTCTGCCCCGTTTGCCTGAACCTCGGATAATCCTATCCTAACCCAGGATAGGTTTAAGTTGTCCAAGATGCCAAACAGACTTTATTCCAGGTTGGAATAAAACTTTATACCGTTTCAAGGCTAACCCTACTAAGTGGCCGGAAAGCTCTTTAAATCACTACTGCCGCCGATGAGCACGGAAACCACACGGAAACACGCCGGGGACACGGTGAGCTCACAAACTACACCGAAAAATACACTCAAACCATACACAACTCAGATCCGTGAGGATCGCATGCTCTGATACCATGTAGACGATAAACAAGAGAGAGAAAGGGATTACTTCATCTATTATTCACAGTGCACATACAAGCATATATATACCCTAAATACAAATTACCCATATACCCTCATATATTGGAAACACAACTCGTATTTATGAGTTGTGTCAACAATAATGAGGTAAAATGTCACTAAAAACTACGGCATAGGGTTGAAGTTGCACTGAATAAAAGTTTTTGGGTGTAAGTGAAAAAGGGATGATAGTTCAAGGGAAGGAAAGTGCTATTTATCCTGAAAGAGAAGATAAGTTTATGTCATTGGGAACAGGTTAAAGTGGCCAACAGTACTGGTTGGATTCAGGATTTTGTTGGCATAACATTGCAAGTTAAGTGTACAAGCATTTATTTTTGTACTGAAGCCGGTCTATATAATTGTAGTTTGGAGTTCATGACTGAACACTCCTCACTGGCAGTGAAAAATGGAGGGAAGGCTATGTGTCACATTCTTGTTTCTGCAGTGTTTAGGTGAATTACCATGGGCAATATTGCAGCTCTATATACATTAATATTATCAGTGTTACATTGACATGAGTTTTGTAGGGGTGGTTAGTTATATATACTCTTTGATTGACCTGAAAGGGTGTTGTGATAGTAGATTTGGCGTTTTGTTCTTTTTGTTGTCTTTCACTCAAAATGGATTACTGATATAATTTGCACTACTGAGATAAGATGCAATGGGAAAGTTGTTCTAAATGTCATAAGCAAAGAAAGAGCAATTTTATTCTCTTCTGGACCTCATGAATAATAAGCAATAGTGGCAGCAAAGCCAACATGTTCAATTGCATCATGTTTATTTTGGTGACAATGTCACCATCGGAGACATTGTTATTTGTCGCAAAAATGCTTCTTTGCCTTGGTAATTTCATCAGCCTTTTTGACTCACTTCATCCATGCCTTGACCCCAGCTAAAATTATATGGAAGTCTCCTTGATTTAAGTTGCTCTTTTGCTATTACACTGGTGAACCCTATTGTGTAAAAGGTCTACTCCGTCAAGGTTAATCAGTCTTTGCTCAATAACACATCCACTATCTAATCATTTGACAGAAAATTTCTGCTCCTCGTCTTCTTCTTGGTAATTAGAAAACGATGCCTTCAAAATTCCTACATCACTACTTAGCCTGATAGTCATTGTGGATTCTCTCTCTTTCCTCTCAATGCTTTTCTTTCTTCTTCTCTGCAACTTCTCAGAGAGATTTTATATGCCTTATAATTGTAAGTTCACAATTTTTTTGATAAGTAATTGTAAGTTCACATGTGGAAACATTTTTTCTCACAGTCTTTTAATTAAGCCATTTGTTTTTGCGTATCACTTCCTAAATTTATGGAGTATACTACTCATGATGTGATGTCGTTACCTTTTTTTGTTTTTCCTCAGTAATATGGATTACTGGTATGCAAAGTTTCATCTCTATTTGCTATCTCAGAAACTGTTATTCTAATAAATGGCATGGTTATGTTCAGTTTCCTTTCCCTTTTTCTTTTGCTTTTCTTGGGGGCATTTTGATTGAAATATTTTTTATGTTGGCTGAGTAGGGGACACCTGTAAGTGAGCGTGCTGTTCCTGTTGCAATATTTGAAACTGATGCTGGTAAAGTTCTTCCATTGTTTTCTTGAACTTCATTTTCTGTTTGTTTGTTTATTGAAGAAAGGGGGTAAAATGTTCAAATTTGCAGAACTAATGAAGTTTTATGTAAGAAAATGGTGCAAGATCTCATCGGATGTTGGCATTCGATCCATTATTGACTGGTCTTATTACAAGCAACGGCTTAGTTCAGCAATTCAGAAAATTATCACCATTCCGGCAGCAATGCAAAAGGTTTTGTTGCTTTTTCTTTGTTGAGGTTATTTACCTCCCTTTCTCTTTTGCATGCCTTGTGTAATATTATTTGAGTTCTTCAGGTTGCAAATCCTGTCCCTAGGGTTGTACATCCTGATTGGCTGTATAAGAAGGTTCGTGAGAAGGAGGACAAGTTTCGACAACGTAAATTAGTTGACATCTTCTACTCATTGAACAGAGATGATCTGTTAAGAAAGAACAGTGATCCTGTTGGCACCAATGTTGTGAGGAATGAAGAAATCATTGAAGATTTGGAAGACTTTTGAAACAAAAGCAGCAGTTCTGTAAATGGACTCAGACCGGTTGTTCGTAGCTAGAAAGTTAATGATGAACAGAATTTGGTCAAGAAAAATGGACAAGTACACTCTGTGCAAAACAAAACTGGTCATAGTGAACATGTGCTTCAAGACTCTCCACAATTGCACCAAAATGCTCGCTATTCTGAAAATATTGACAGGAATGTGGATTACCAGGGATGGCTTGAACTGAAGAAAAGAAAGTGGAAGGATACTCTGGAGAGAAGGAAGAGGCAAAGGTATGCTGTTTTTTGTTGCCTACATATGAAGGCCCATTTTGATGGCTTGGAAGTTTTCCATGCAGATTGAGATATGGTACAAAATGTTGTCCTACAGATTCAGAGATTTTTCTAGTACAACCTTCATTCTGAGAACCAGAGTTTACATATAATTGTTTATAGAATGGGATGTGATTTATAGTTAGGTTTAAATATTTACCTAAAAGGCCACACTTATTTGTGCTCCATCTGAAAGTTCAGAGGGGTTGAAAAATATTTAATTGAAAAATATTTTTAATTGAAAAATTTAATTGAAAAATATTTCCTCACATATATAATATATTTTTAATAATCTATTTTCTTTTTAATTTATTTTGAGTGTTATTTTTATTTCTTTATTTGCAGCATAAATAAAATTCAAAGGAGATCCGATTCTGAGCCACGACGCATGCTATATGAGTTTTTCAAAGCGGTGGATTTGGGCAGCTGAAAATATTGAAAGAATTGTCGGCAAAGAATGAAAATCATGGAGCACGTCGAATGAAAAAAAAAAAAAAAGCTGCTATTCTACGGAAATCGTTCCGTCGGCAATTGTTATTTTTTCATCTTTTAGGATAAATTCTTACCAAAAGTGTAGCAGACGTGAAGAAAAAAAAAAAAAAAAAAACTTACGGACGGAGGAAAAAGAAGGGGCTGAGACAGACATAAAACGGCAAACAAGAAAAAAAAGAAGAAACGAAGAAAACAAAAGAGGTTGAAGTTAGACGCGTTCAGAGGCAAGAATTACGGAAGAAATAAAAAATAAAAAGGAAAGAGTTGAATGTGAAACGTTGGTGCGTACGCTGGACGGAAAGAGACGTGAAAGAGAGTTGTCGTCGGCTTGAGAGAGTCGAAGTTCAGCTGGTGTTACGGCAAAAAAATAAAAAAATAAAAAGGAAAGAAAACATGTTGTCAATGTTTACGGCAAGGAGATTTCGGTGGCTTGAGAGAGTTGACGTGGGAGACGTGGCTCTTGCAATTGGACATCGAACCAAAATTTTCAATATTAACGGAAAGCAGAGGGGAGTTTTACGGAACTTACGTCTTTCGTTGATGTGGAAAGTGGGTTGAAATAGAGAATAAATTGGACGTGCTGAAATTGAAGAATGGAAAAGGAGCACGACTTGGATTGCTTGACTTAGATTGGATACAACATCTTCACGTGGAAGTCTATAAAAAAGGAGTCAGTGCATGAATCCAAGGGGAGCTAGAGGGGGGGTGGACTTCCCCCCCTGGCTGGAGTGAGACTGGCTAGGAGAGGGAAGAGGTGGAAGAGAGAGGGTGAGTAGAGAGGTAGGAGAGAAAGAGGAGGAGCTGGACATAGGAGGAATGAAACGAAGAGGTGAGGGGACGGACAGAAAACGAACATAGAGTGAAAGCTGGGTGACGTTAAGGGCTTGGACGGACAGAGAGTGAGGGAGTTGACGTTAGCAGATATTTTTCTTTGGCTTGAAAGAGTTTACGTTCAGGAGGGCGAACTTCCCCTCCTGGCTGGAGTGAGACTTGGCTGGGAGGTGGAAGGGAACCAGTTACGTGGTGGGGAGTTTCCGGAGAGTGGAGTTTTTTTTACGGAAGAAAAAAAATACTGGGAAGTGGTTGGAGTTGAACGTAAAAACAGGGGGGAAGGTATTCTTCTAGCTTGGGGACAGACGAACTGAATGGAAGAAGTCTCTACGTAAAGAAATAAAACTGAGGGGTTCTTGGAAGGAAGGAAATAGAGCAGGAAGAGGAAGCTTACGGGAAGGAGGCACTCACTCCGTCTCACTCCGTCTGGCTCATTAGAAGACTTCGGACAAAGAGATGGAACGGAAAGCAGGTTCCATTTTCATAGGAAGCAGAACGCAAAGGTAGAGAGTTTACGTTCAGGGGGCTTCCGCTAGCCTTGGACGGACAGAAATAGATTGGACGTGGGAAGGAGCTTACGTTCAGTGAGAGGAACTTGAGAAAGGAGTTGGTTTGCAGCTTTGTTGGATGCTGGACTAACGAAAATGGCAGGAGGTTTGAACGGAAAGGAAGCTGGGTAGTTCACGTAAAAATAGAGAGCTGGACGTGGGGAGAAAGAGAAGTGTTTGGTGAAGAGGTTTTCCGTGAAGATAGTTACGGACTGGACGGGAGAGAAGTCTTCATCTGCTAGAACTTGGACGTGTGAGAGGTCTGGAGCTCTTGTGAAAGCAGCTGGAATTTCAGGACGTGGAGAGCTTACGTTCAGGAGGGAGGTGAGTTGATGTTTGCTCTGTTTTTGGGAATAAAAACAGAGAATTTCAGTGGTTTTCGGACTGGGCTGAAGAGCAGCAGTTTATGTAAACCAGCTGGGTGGAGTTGGGACTGATCGGACGTGCAAGAACGGGCAGCAGCAAATTCATTTGAGTCAAGCGTGTGCTGCGAGCTCTTCCTGACGAAGCAACACGAGGGCCATCTTCTTTTCCGGTGACTTTCGGTGGAGAAAGAAATGAACGAGGGAGCTGGTGGTGTTGACGTGAAGGAGGGTTCACGTTTGGGTAGCTGCGGGACGGACTGATTTCTTTTAGGGGAGTTATTTTCATTTCAATTTCCTGTTTTATGATTTAAGTTGTTTTCATTTTAGCTTGTGTTTTATCTTATTTTTATCATGAAGAATATTTATTTAATTTCTATAGCACTTGTGATGAACATGGTTGGCTAAATTTTCATACTAAGGTTAGAGGTGAAGTTTAATGCTTTAAACGTTGTTTTCGGATCGACGTAAAATTTATTTTGCAAGCTTGATCGATTGAAGGATTTTATTATTAGATATTTTGGTTATTTATATATTTATCTTGATTCATTGTGATTTTCGAATACAGTGAATGCTTGAGAAATTCCTGTGATAGTCAAAAAGAGTTTTGTAAGTGTTTTAATTATCGATCGCTCATGCTCAATCATTAGTAATTATTTTCTTGATCGTAAATGCTAAATCTTCCAATTAAACGGAATTATTATTCTAGTTTAATTGAAGTAATTTGATCGGAAACAATATTTTAAATTATTAAACGGATCCTCGAAACCTTAGTCTTTTTCCATATCAACACAGCTTATCATTTCAATCGCACATTTTTTTTAGTATTTTATTTTCATTTGTTTGAGAGAATTTTTCACATAAGTCAATCCCTATGGATTCGATCCTGTAAGGTACTACAACACCTGTATACTTGCAGGTAAAACTGCACTAAATTTTGGTTCATTAACTTGAGTCAAAATTTAGGCGCAACAGTATTTCTGCATGCATTTGTCATGATGGCTACGAATCACTATGACATTTTTAGCAAATCTATTTTATGGTTTTTAGTTCAGTGTTTTCTTATTGTGCATTGACAGTAATGAGGGGTATTATATTTAATAATTAAGAAGAATTTTATTACCATGAATAGGCATAGCCCGATTACATAGGAAGTATACAAGAGGAAATACCTATACACACTGACTAAAAAGATAAAAAAACTAGATTAACTTTTATTTATTTATTTTGTCAAGTTAAAAAACTAGATTAACTCCAACACATCATCACCATTCATTACATTAGCTTGAGCCCATAGACATAGATTTTTAAAGAAAAATTCCCTAATTTCTTCCATCGATCGTTCTTTGTCTTCAAAACATTTCCCATTCCTTTCTAGCCATAAACACCACATCAAGCACGAAGGAATCATTTATCAAATGGCTGCAATAGGTAGACTCCGCCCAGCATACCTCCAACAAGCTAGTAAATTCACCACACGCTTTGGCATCACCCAAGAAATACCCATCCTTCCAAAAATGACATTCCACAAACTATTAGCCACCTCACAATGGAGAAACAAGTGATTAACTGACTCACCATCTTTCTTGCACATAGAACACCAATCAACAATACAAAGACCACGCTTTCATAGATTTTCTGTAGTCAGAATTTTATCATGAGACACCCACCAACAGAAGAAAGCTACCATACGGCACTTTAACTTTCCGAATACTTTTCCAGGGGTAATCACATACACCTGGCAGGTTAAAGCATTATAATAGGAATTTACTGAGAATCTGGAATTTCTTTCATGAATCCAGAACAGTCTGTCTACACTTCCTTGGACAATCTTCAATTCATATAATCTGCTGAGAAAATCTGAAATAACATTAACATCCCAATCACTTACATTTCTCATGAAGTCAACAGTCCATTGGATGCTATTATTCGAAAAAGAAAATGAATCAGCCACAGTTGCATCTTACTGCCTTGCAATCTGCAAAAGCGAAGGAATTTCATTCTTGAGAGTTAACTCTCCGCACCAATTATCCTGCCAAAAGTGAATTCTTGATCCATCCTCCACCTCAAATTTGATATGTTTAACAAACTCCCCCCAACCCATTCGAATTGACTTCATAATCCCATCCCATAAGCTCCTTTTACTTCATTTGAACACCAACTACCCGACATACCCCCATATTTAACATCTATCACTTTTGTCCATAATGCATCTCTTTCTAAATGATATCTCCATAATTATTTCCCACAAAGAGCTTTATTAAAAAGCCTCCAGTTACGCACACCCAAACCACCATCAGAAATCGGTTGACATACCTTATCCCAACTCATCAAATTATATTTCTTATCCTCCCATTTACCTCCTCACAAGAAATTCCTATAGATCTTTTCAATTTTCATAGAAACCACAATTGGTAAAGGAAAGAGAGAAATGAAATATGTTGGAAGATTGGACAGCGTACTCTTGATTAAAGTGATTCTACCTCCTTTAGACAAATATAATTTTTTCCAACTTGCTAACTCCTCTCAATCTTCTCAATCACTCCTTCCCAAATCGAAACAGATTTATGCGAGGCACCCAGGGGAAGACCAAGATACGTCATAGGCAGCGATGATATTTTACACCCCTAAATATTAGCTAGATCTGAGATATATATATTTTTTTATAGGTAAACGGTAATATTAATAAGAATAGGCAAAACCCAAGTATACAAGATGTATTACAAGAGATTAGACCTATCTAGTTCGCTAAAGAAAGAAGAAACTCGTGTACATTTTGGCCATTAAGATTTAACGTAATGGCCCAAAGAAGTAAAGTAGTGAAAAAAAGGGAGCAAAGCTCCTCTAGTGTCCTCTCCTTATCTTCGAAGGTCCTTTCATTGCGCTCACACCAAATGCACCACATAATGCAGATAGGAACCATATTCCACATTGCTTTAATCTGTGGGAGTCCTCCCGGTATCCCCCAACAAGTCAAAACGTCAACTACCGTAGCAGGCATCACCCAATTTAACCCAGTTTTGCTGAACACTTCACACCACAATGCTCTAGCTGTCTCACAATGTAACAAGAGATGTTCCACTGACTCACCAGCTTTCTTACACATACAACACCAGTCCGCAATAATAATCCGACGCTTCCGGAGATTGTCGGTAGTTAGAATCTTACCCAAGACTGCTGTCCAGGTGAAAAAAAGTGCTTTGGGGGGCGCCTTATTCCTCCATAATTTTTTCCAATGGAAGTGAGAGTTTGGTGTGGCTATAAGAATCTTGTAGAAAGAGCTTACCGAGAAAATTCCCTTACTCGTAGGTGTCCACCACAAATTATCTTCCCGCAAGCCATCTAGTTTCCAAGAGTACAGTCGACTGAAAAAAGCCTCAAAACAATCAACTTCTCAATCTTGGGCTGCTCTACTAAAAATAATGTTCCAATGGATTTGATCCCCTGACTGAATTAAAAGGTCCGCCACCGAAGCATCTAGGTCACTAGCCACTCGGAACACAACTGGAAAAGCCTCCTTCAATGCCTCCTCCCCACACCAGATGTCCCTCCAAAATTTTATTCAAGTCCCATCCCCCACCAGGAATCTAGTATGATTAGCAAACACTCCCCATCCTTGTCTGATGTGTTTCCAAAGTCCCAC
The DNA here is from genome assembly GCA_011037825.1 of Carya cathayensis. Taxonomy (NCBI): domain Eukaryota; kingdom Viridiplantae; phylum Streptophyta; class Magnoliopsida; order Fagales; family Juglandaceae; genus Carya; species Carya cathayensis. The sequence goes on from QGSO01000553.1 coordinate 21,082, forward strand.
CCCATGCGGTTCAGTCCACTCTCTAGTACACCAGCCCCCCCCATGTTCTGCCATGCCTGCAATTAACTACTAGTTTCCATAGTACTTCTGGTTCCATATTGTATCTCCAAAGCCGTTTTCCAAGAAGTGCCCAGTTAAACGTTCTTAAATTCTTTATCCCCAACCTACCTGATTGGAGTGGTCTGCACACCTTATCCCACCTGACTAGGTGGAACTTAAATTCCTCCCCCATCCCACTCCATAAGAAGTCTCTATAAAGTTTTTCAATGCGTGCCGCCACACATGCTAGAATAGGGAATAAAGACAAAAAATAGGTTGGTAAGTTGGAGAGAGTACTTTTAATTAGAGTAACACGACCGCCTTTTGACAAATACAGTCTCTTCCACCCTGCCAGTCTTCTTTCTACTTTCTTAATGACTGAGTCCCAGATGGGTAGGGATCGTGAGGTAGCTCCCAACGGTAAACCCAGATAAGTCATAGGGAGAGAAGCAACCTTATAGCCAAGAGTGCTAGCCAACTGCTGAGTATCACTGACTCTCCCGACTGGCACTAATTCTGATTTATCAAAATTCACTTTCAGACCTGACGCAGCTTCGAAGCACAAAAGAAGGGCCTTCAACGTCCTAAGATGTTCATTCTCTGCTTCACAGAAAATCAACGTGTCATCTGCAAAAAGCAAGTGTGAAATAGAGATAAGGCCATTGTTCACGTCCCCCACAGAGAAACCGGTCATAAAGGCATTAGACACTAGAGTCGTTAACATCCTACTTAGGGCCTCCATGATGATAACAAACAGAAGTGGGGACAAAGGATCTCCTTGTCATAGCCCTCAGGAACTAACAAAGAAGCCCTCCGAGCTACCATTGATCAAGACTGAGAATTTTGCCGTTGAAATACACCATATGATCCACATACACCATTTCTCCCCAAAACCACATCTTTGCAACAAATACAGGAGGAAATCCCAATTAACATGATCATAGGCTTTTTCCATATCTAGCTTGCAAATAATCCCTGCCATACCAGATTTCATTTTACTTTCCAGGCATTCATTAGCAATTAACACAGAGTCCAGAATCTATTGGCCCCTTACAAAGGCATTTTGGGGTTTTGAAATTATCTTGCTTAAGACTTCCCCTAGTCTATTAGCTAGTACCTTAGACAAGATTTTGTAAATCCCATTAATGAGACTAATGGGTCTAAAATCTTTCATTTTCGAAGCCCCAGATTTCTTTGGAATAAGAGCAATGAACGTAGAATTCAGACTCTTCTTAAATTTCCCCGTGGAGAAAAATTCCTTAAAGACCTTCATGATGTCCTCTTTCACAACCTCCCAACATGTTTGAAAGAATCCCATGGAGAAGCCATCCGGACCTGGTGCTTTATCTTTCCCCATTTTTTTAACAACTTCAAAAACCTCATCTTCTTCAAAATCTCTTTCTAACTGTTGCGCCTAAACTTTGACTCAAACTAATGAATCAAAATTTAGTGCAGTTTTACCTGCAAGTATACAGGTGTTGTAGTACCTTACAGGGTCGAATCCACAGGGATTGAATTATGTAAAAAATTCTCTCAAACAAATTAAAATAAAATATTAAAAAAAATGCGCGATTGAAACTAAAATGAAGTTATTGAGATGATGATTTTCTACGTAACAAAAGAAGACTAAAATGATAAGCTGTGTTGATATTGAAAAAGACTAAGGTTTCGAGGATCCATTTAATAATTTAAAATATTATTTCCGATCGAATTACTTCAATTAAACTAGAATAATGATTCCGTTTAATTGGAAAATTTAGCATTTAAGATCAAGAAAAATAGTTACGAATGTTTGAGCATAAACGATTGATGATTATAACATTTACAAATCTATTTGACTATCACAGGGATTCCTCAAGCATTCACTGTATTCGGAAATCACAATGAATCAAGATAAATATATAGATAATCAAATTATCCAATAATAAAATCATTCAATCGATCAAACTCACAAAATAAATTTGTCGACGATCCGATAACAATTTTCAAATCATTAAACTTCACCTCTAACCTTAGTATGAAAATTTAGCCAACCATGTTCACCACAAGTGCTATAGAAATCAAATAAACATTTTTCATGAAGATATTAAAATAAAACACAATAAAACAACACACAAGAAGAAAAACAAAGATGCTGAACTGCCAAATGAAAAATAAAATAAACTGCAGAAAAATAAAACCAAAGCCGTGGCCGATAAGCAGCACCACGCTGACTCCACCACACAATAGATCCAGAGAATAAACGAAAACTGAAAACGAGTAAGTGAAAACCGGCTACTTAAGGTTTGAACCAAAAGAAAGTTTAAATGAAATAAAGATGCCGCCGACCACAATGGTCTGTAAACAAAAACAGAATGCAAGAAAACTTAAAAAAAAATAAACGACCAACTCCCTTTCCGTCCGTAAGAAACTATGGCTCCGTTCGGTACTCAGGTCCAGCATTAAGCTCAAGTTCAGCTACCGAAGCTCCTGCATGTGTGTGCCATTTTTCTCAGTTTTTCGTCCAGCATAAAACTGCCAAGAACTTCAGTTTATCCGTCCTCCTTCACGTCAAACCAACAGCTGAAGCCTCACGTCTCTTTTGGTCAAAAACTGGAGGATAGGCTCGTCACCTTTCTGCTCTACCGAAAACCTGCAACTTATATCCACACTTGGCCATTTTTGCAGGTAGCAAGCTGAGAAATCTGAATACGTCCTGAAGGATTTTATTTCCGCTGTTGGAAGAACAGCTCACGGACTGGCTGAAACAATCAAGAGCAAACACAGTTCCACTTTCCGAAGAAGATGCAGTCCTCTGTTTTCTCTCACTAAAACAGAGCAAATTTCCACCAATTTCTGTCGTTCAGTCCGTTAGCTTCCTTCTCTACTTCCGTTTTATTTATTTTCGTTTCTCTTTTTTTTTTTTTTCAACCAATTTCCTTCAATTAAATACTCAATGACCGACTCTTTCCAGCCCAGAATTTTCTCTCAATCTCCACGTATCCACTTTACTTTCCGTAAATGTTGACAACATCACTCTTTTCTTTTTTCTTCTTTCCTTTTTTTTTTTCTTGTTTGCCGTAAACTCCACCTCGTTAACCTCTTCTCAAGTCAAAGAAAAACACTCTCCCATGTCTACTTTCTCAAGCCGAAGAAATCAAATTCTCTACGTCTCTTTCCTCCGCCTACGTCCCAGCAGTTTCTATTTTCAATTCTCTTTTTTTTTTTTTTCTTTCTTCCGTAAATCTTGCCTCTGAACGCATCCAACTTCAACCTCTTTTGTTTTCTTCGTTTCTCTCTTTTTCTGCTTCGTTTTCTGTCCGTCTTAGCCCCCCTTTCGGCTTTCTTTTTCTTCCGTCCGTAAGCTTTTTTCTTTTTCAACATAAAACACCCAGCTTTTTTTATTTTCTGCTCCTCTCTTTTTTTATTTTCTTTCGGTGGTTTTTTTGTTGACTACATGTGAAGTGCATGCAGCTTATTTTCCTCCATTTCTTTTGCTTTCTTTGATTTTCATCTGCTTTGCCGTAAAACATTACTTTTACTTTTCAGCTTTCTCTTACTTAATTTCAGCTCTTTTTCACACATGCTTCTTCAAAGCTTCTTTCCGGATTGCTTGTGAATTTTATTTATGCTGCAAATAAAAAAAAATAAAAATAACACTTGAAATAAATTAAAAAGAAAAAAGATTATTAAAAATATATTGTGAGGAAATATTGTCTAATTAAATCATAGTTATAAAATTAAGCATAAATATGATATTAATCAATTAAAAATATCACAACTCGAATTTATGCTTATTAACTATTTTTTCATCTAAAACCAATAATAATGTCATGAAGCAATTGAAATATATTGGTTTTAAATAACTAAAATATGCAATTTTACAGCTCAAACACTAACCAAGATGCTGACTGAAGTTCAATCGAATCAAAACCAAGTCCATCCACAACTGGTCTCCATCTCTCTTGCTCGGAAAATAAATTTTCAAAAAAACTCACCACATGGTCCCGGATCACATGCTCATCTGTGCAATCTGTACCATTGATATTTAGCATTTCAATGGTATTATTTCTCCTATGAGAGTTAGCCACTCTATGGAAAATTTTTGTGCTTCGATCCCCTTCTTTTAGCCAAAGGGCTCTTGACTTCTGACGCCAGGAGATCTCTTCTAAAGATAAAATCCTTTCCAATTCAGATCCCAATTCTGTCTTACGCGATAGTTCCTCCAGGGTGAGGACTCTAACTTCGGTGATCTTATCAAGGTTCTGGATCTCTTCCAACCTGGTTTTCTTTTGTACCCCTACATCTCCAAAGATTTGAGCGTTCCAAAGCTTTAAATCAGTCTTTAAAGCTTTTAATTTGGCTGCAAATATATAAGATGGAGTACCCTGAAACTGATAAGTAGACCACCAACTCCTTACCCTATCCACAAATTCTTCACTTTTGAGCCACATGTTTTCAAATTTGAACGAGCGCCTACCGCCTTGAATACCGCCTCCATCCAATAAGATGGGAAAATGATCTGAACAAAGGCTTGATAATCTCTTTTGACACACCTTTGGATAGTGACACTCCCAGTCAGGTGATATTAGGAATTTGTCCAAACGAGACCATGTCTGGTTATTTGACCAAGTGAAAGGACCACCTATCAGAGGGAGATCCACCAAATTCAAATAAAAAATGACATATGAGAATTCGGACATGGCTGAACTTAGACGACTGTCCCCTAATCTTTCGCTTGGAAACCTTACGATGTTAAAGTCACCGCCTATGCACCAAGGAAGATCCCACCAGCTATGTAAACCTGAAAGTTCTTCCCACAGAAGCTTTCTGATGTTATCAACATTTGGCCCACATACACCTACAAAAGCCCACAAAAAATTATCTTCCACCGTCTTAAAAGAGACGACCACTGAAAAATCTCCTATGAACTATTCCCTTTTCTCTACCACTCTTTTATCCCACATAACAAGAATACCCCCTGAGGCCCCAATCGACGCAAGATAAATCCAATCTACGTACGGGGAGCTCCATACACTTCTCACTAAATTTCTGGTCACCAATTTTAATTTAGTTTCTTGTAAGCAAACTATATCTGCCCTCCATTCTCAAAGTAAATTTTTTATTCGGAGACGCTTATTGAAATCATTCAGCCCCCGGATATTCCAAGACACTATTTTTGGCTTCATAAAGAAACAACAGTGCCCTTTCCTTTCCTCCTATCACGACTTGAGCTCCCCTCATTCAAAGACCAATTAAGTCTCTTAAGCTCCATTTGTTTCTTGGATCCAAGTTTCTTTGATTGTGCATGACCTGCCTCTATGGCCGTAAGAAGTGCCATAAACTGATCTTCATAGTCCACACATTTCATTCCTACAACGTGCTGGATATCCTTTACCTTTTTGAAAACCCAGTCTAACATCTCAAATTCCCTGGGTAATAAACAGTTTAGCGGAAAAGGATTCCTATCACCACCATCAGAGTCATCCCCAAACAACTTACATCCTCCCCCCACAATCGCCTGACCCACATTTTTCTCAACCTCAACAGAAACCAATTGCGAATCAAGGACCAGATTAATATCCGTGTGCCGGTGCGAAAGTCCCTCACAGTCTACAGCCTCCCTCCTAAACTCCAAAAACCTCTCAGCCTCATCTTCCAAACACAAATCCAGATGGTCATCTGAAGCTATAGAGCCCAACAGATGGTCATCCGAAACTAAAGGGGCAACTTCCGAAAACAAGTGAGAATCAAGAGACAAGTCAACCACAACAGAGGGGATCACCAGTTGAGCGTGCGTTGAGTCACCATACATATTCGGGTTGTTCTGTGCGTGAGAGACCGAAAGAGTCTCAACCACTACAATGGGGGCCGCCGTCGGTCTGTTCTGTGAGTCACGTTCCGGGAGAAATGAAGGAAAAAATAGGTTTTCACTACTTTGAGGCTCTTCTGTGTGTATTAGGTTGTTCTGTGCATGAGAGACCGAAAAATCTATGTGTATCGATCTGTTCTGTGTAATCGGATCCGGAAGAAACAACGTCGCCGGTGCCATCTGTTTCACCTGGGGGGGTAATGCCGAAGGACCCACTTTTTTCGGAGCCCTCTTCGACGTACATGGGGTGATTATCGGGTCTTTACCCGCTAAGCTGGAATCCGGAGCCCCGCTAGAGCTCGCCTCTCCGTTAGACTTACCATTCGGTGGAGCTGGGCTCACGTAATGGGCCTTTGAAGGGCCTGCATCTTGCGGGACTGGGCATTCCTGAAAGGCCTGTGATTGGCCTTTGAAAAGGGCCAATTCTTTATGTTTAGAAAGCAACTCCGACGGGCCTGCTAAATGGCCCAAGTCCACTTCATTAAAGTCACCCTCCTTAACGCACCGTTTTAATACAGCCATATTAGACTGTAGGATATTCACCTGCTTCTCCATCTCGGCGATAGCGTGTAACAGAGTTCCCATTAATGGCCCTGACATTCTCCTGCCACCCGTAACATCCTCATGATCTTTACCCACAGCAGTAAGATTTCCTTCCATTTCTGTGATTTTTGGCGCTCGAGACAGCGTCTCTTTGTACAAAATATTACAGTGCCCTTGCGATGGAGGTAAGGCCCTCCCTGCACTTCTTCCTCTGTTTTTTCCTCCCTGCACTGCCGATAGTTCCTGCAGCATCTCCCCAAAATTCCTCCAACCTTCTCCCTTGCTTCCTTTAGGTATAACAATCAGCCCTTAGCGTTTTACTTGACCAAATTCTGAAATGGAGAAGAATCTCCCATAAGAGTTCCTCTGTCTCTGAATCACCAAGATTTGAGGCCCTTTTCTCCGTGTTTTGATGAAAGTTGCAGGTCCTTCATCAGCTATGCCTTCTTTAAACATGGCAGCCAACCATCCCATAGAAGCTTGGTCAAATGAGATATGGTCTACTGCACGACAACTACTCTCAGTGCATCTCCACCACCACTCATTCAACTTCTTAAACTCAAAGCATTTCTGATCTATAATGACATTCCTAATCGATTCCATACTTAACGTCACACAAGAAACGAGCAGAAATATTAACAGAAAAACCAACAGGTCATCTCCGGCGAGAAGTGCCAGAGATGAGAGAGTGAGAGGGGAAGGGTGTACGGAGAGAAAACATTTCTTGTTGGTTTCTGTTCAATTGTTCAATTTCTGAGATATTTGGTGCTGAGCCCACCGGAACTATTTCAGATTTGGTTAAGTTAATTCTCAATCCTGACACGGCTTCAAAACATAGCAAAAGAGCTCTTAAGGACTGAAGTTGGTCTTGATTAGCTTCATTGAAAATTAATGTGTCGTTGGCGAAAAGTAGGTGAGAAACAATCACACTACTCTGAGAATCACAGCCCACTTCAAAACCTGACAAAAAGCTACCTCCCACTACTGCTTCAATCATTCTACTCAATGCATCCATGACAAGAATAAAGAGAAAAGGAGATATTGGATCTTCTTGTCTCAAACCACGTGAACTATTAAAGAAACCAACTGGGTTACCATTCACCAAAATGGAGAATCTTGATGTAGAAATACAAAGCATTTTCTATGGGAAATACCATGGCACAAGAGGATAAGGTACAGTGGAGGGCCATTGACAGTAAAAAAAACATTCAGTCAGGACATACTATAAGATTTTGTCAGGCCAAGGTCATGTTCCATTCCCATGGAAGAGAATTTGGAGGTTCCGAGTGCTTACTAAAGTAGCTTTCTTTGTTTGGACTGCGGCTCTTGGGAAGATCTTGACTACGGACAATCTGAGAAAGAGGGGACTTATTGTGATGGATTGGTGTTATCTATGTAAAAAGCATGGAGAATCTGTAGATCACCTATTATTGCATTGTGAGGTTACAAGGGGGCTTTGGGATGAGATCTTTAGAAGAATGGATATTGCTTGGATAATGCCTTCGAAGGTGGTGGATTTATTGGCCTGTTAAAAGGAACTTCAAGGCTGCCCTCAAGTGGCGGCAGTGTGGAAGATGATCCCATTGTGTATCATGTGGTGTACATGGTCAGAAAGAAATGAGAGATGCTTTGAGGATAGGGAACGCACGATGGCGGAGCTTCAAATTTTTTTATGTGCACCTTGATGCTTTGGTTCTCTGCTATTGTACTTGATGGAAACAATATTCATGACGTTCTTTCCTTAATTTAGAATGTATTTAGGTGTTCTTTTGTATACTTCCTATGTACACGGACTATGCCGATTTCATTCGAATGAATAAAATTTACTTCTTATTTATAAAATTAAAAAAAAAAGAAAAAAAAATACAAAGCTTTATCCACATACACCACCTCTCATTGAAACCATATCGACCAAGTAAATACAACATAAAATTTCAGCAAACATGATCAAATGCCTTTTCCATATCCAATTGAACCAAAACTCCAGATTCCCGATCCAAACATTCATTAGCCGTTAAAATTGAATCTAATATTTGTCTTCCTCTCACAAAAGCATTTTGTGACTTCAATATAATTCTTCCCATTACTGCAGTCATCCAATTGGCCAGCACCTTAGAAATTATCTTGTAAACCCCATTAACCAAACTAATTGGCCTGAAATCCTGCATAGTTGTTGCCTCCACCTTTTTAGGAATCAAAGCTATAAAAGTAAAATTGATACTTTTCTTGAATTTCATAAAAGCATGAAATTCCAGAAATACCTTCATAACGTCTTCCTTCACAATGTCCCAACATGCTTGGAAAAAGCTTTAGAAAACCTGTTCCGACCCAGAGTCTTGTCTTTAGCCATTCCTTTGACAACATCAAGCACTTCTTCTTCAGAAACACTCTCCATCCATGCTGCACTTTCTTGATCAATTGCATCCAAAGACAAACCATCTAGCTTTGTTCTCCACGAATATTCTTCCTTGAACTACTTTTTATAAAAATTGACGGCATGTTCCTTGATGGCCTCTTGATCCTACATATGAGGTTCGNCACAGCATCTCAGAAAGGCGGGCTATATGCATTGGGTATTTTCCTGCATCAAGAACAATATTTGTTGTGGTGGTTAATCCTTACCAAAATAAAGATTTATCACCATTATTTCTTGAAAAACAATTCCGTGAAGCTTGCCAAGCTGTGTCTATTGATAAGCAGCCTTCAAGTAATGGTGTTGTTATCAAGTTGGACTATGTTGGAAATGTTAATCAAAAGTGTAGGCAAGAGCTTGTAAGTCTACACTGTCTAGTCTCATATACGCCTATATTCATCTCCACAGTCACCAATTACACGAAGGAGATCTTTCCCTTTTTTTGTGACTTCTTGTATGCTGTTTATATCGTCCTCGTCAAGATCAAGAGAAAAGATTGCATTGGCGTCATTGATGTGTTCTGACAGCCCAAGTCTAACGCCAATCATTGATCCTGCCACTGTGGGCTGCCATATCCGACAACAAATAAAAATAAAAATGGGGGGGACTTCTCAATGTGGCCTATCCAAAGAAAGGGGAAAAATAAAAAATAAAAAATAAAAAGTGGAAACTGATTTTACCTGATCTAGAATATATTTCACTGCAACAGTTGGGATTGAAACCTTGTGTTTAGATGCTACTTTCTTAAGCGTTTGAAGCAGGGCTTGGAACAGGCTCCATCCTCCCCAGGCATCAACCATCTGCCATATATTGCAATGTTTTAAACAAAGATTTGGATAAATCAACATCATGCACAAAATTCAAATTCCACTAACCCACTCTCCCTCACCCCAAAATAATTTTACAAAATTTGCATTACCTAACAGAGTTTTACAATTTTCAGAATCGCTATGACTGGGTAGTTGTGTTAAAGGACTTCATACCCTTTTGTACTTCTGGAGGGAGGGTGTGTTTAATGGAGGGCCAGCAAAAGGGATAATAAGAAGAAACTCAAGAAAATACAGTGCAGAATGGATTTCGGGGGGGGGGGGGGGTGTTTGGTTCATGACAGCATATTTGGGTCTCTAATAACCTGTTTTAGTTTTCCTTCTAAACAAAGAGTTATTGAAGCAATTTATTAAACAGATAAACGGCATAGCTTAAACCCAGTTTAGAGAACTGCATCACAATTCAAGAAAACCAAGCCATAAAATTCCGATCCTATAGTCCAGTCTCTAATATTGAAGCAATTAACAGAAAAATAGCATAGCTTAAACCCAGTTAGGAGTACCGCATCATGATTCAAGAAAACCAAGCCATAGAATTCCAATCCTATATGCTTTGAAATGAAGCTGTTTCTACAGGTTTTCAATGTGACTGTGGATCAACATAAGTAAATTAAGACCCCATGTGGCACAGCCACATAGAGAGAGAGAGAGAGAGAGAGAGAGAGAGGGAATGCCGATGAAAGTGACTGGAGCATGTGAGTGGGAAAAACTACTGCATTGCCAGAAACTTAACTGAAGATATTTTCTTGAGTTACTTGTATTAAAAAAAAAATTCTTGAGTTTCTTCTTATTCTGTGTTCATGTGTTGTGTGTCTGGTAGTTTCCAGGTTTCAACCACTTGGGATTTAATTGAACCCTTGGGTCTCTGTAATAGGGTAATAAGAAAAAATCATGGATGGCACAGGAAACTTTCATCACATAATAAGATCGACCCCTAAACATCTGATGAAAATAAGTTGCCATCTTTCAAACCAAAACTAATGCCAGGCAAAATAGTTAGGTGAAAATTAATATTTAACTACCAGTATAACTAAGATTCGTTATTGTGTTTTTGGCCTTCAGTGGATTCACAGCCTGCTATGGAGGAGACTATTCTGGTTGGTGATGATCTGGTGTTGGGCCCACCGTCACCTCTCATTCGACCAGACTTTGCCTCACACCTGCTCAAAGGAGTTGATTTATGTGATGGGATTCTGAGAATTCTATTCCTCTGTAAGTATTGCATTTTTAGTTCATTGGCTGGGTAACAGATAAACATTGTATCTCATAATTTCCTTTGATATCCTCGCAACATGTATATATACAATTCTTTTATATGTACCTTATATATGGAATAAAATTAATCGAACCTGGATTCTAATAGAATCAGATCTATCTCTATTCAGTGCAGTAGAATAAAATTCAAATGCAGTAGTTTGTAACTTGAGCAGTGGAAGCTTCAAATTGATAAGGACAGATTCAATCACATTTGGATCCAAATTTTAACCATTGAAAGCCCTATGCATAGAAGCATATTGAGAAGAATATGGAAACCAAAATGCCAAAAAGAAAAGGATAGCCACTCAATCAAGGGATGGAAAAGTTCTACTCTAATATATGGCCATTTGATAAGTTCAAAATCATATAACAATTGGGTTCTAACTCTATGGATCATCACAATCATGCTTATCAAGTAATACTTTTTGTCCAGCTACCCTTACACAGAAACAAGCTCAGTTCTACTAACTTGTTTTTGCAACACAACTCAACTTTTGTACACGAAATACACTTTATCATTTGTAATCGAAACTTCAACACTTCAGTCTTCAAAACGACCCAACCAGTTGGTTATGGTTCTAGCAAGTTGTCTAGTCTCATTCAAGGAAAGAGTTTTAAGCCCCTGAGCAATGGCATCTGCTGGAGTATACACATAACCCACTTGCCACTTTGGTTCCTGTGCACATGGCGTGATGTGATTACCACTCAATTGCACCTTTTCCAGAGTCCCACCCATGAACTCCACAGAGGCTTCAATGCCTCCTCCAGAAGGTCCGTCTCATCTATGGTGTCAAAGCTGAACTTTACCAACAGGGTGTGTTGGACATTTATGAGCTCTTGCAACGATCACGATTCTCAGATGGATTTGGCCTGAACTCTGATATCCCTTGAGTGACCTGATTTAGTACCGATGGCAACTGATCAACAAATTTGTTTAGTGAAACTAAGGATTCCCGATCACCTTCAGGAATCATTGCTCCAGCTGCATCAAGTAGCATCTTCCATGCATCTTCCGAGGCACTCCTAGTCATTGCATAAACTGGAGATGCTTCAACAACTGGCATGATTTGACGAACCAAAGGACCTAGCTGCTCAAAGTAAGGCACTGCCTCTGTTGCTGGCTTGTTGTTGTACGAGATTATGACATTCGCCTTTGGTACCTTCTCTGAGAAATAGCTTCCCACAAGTACCTGGAGAAGTGCACCATTGCTATGGCCGACAGAAAAAAGAGGTAGGCCAGCAAGTTGGGCAGGTGTTAAATTGGCATGAGGCAATCCAGAGGTGAGCACTGAGTCCAAGCAAGCATTGAACCTCTCGTAAACCTGTGCAGCAGCCTGGGCGTGGTCGAAAGTTACATTGTAAGGTACCGAAATGATGAGAAACCCTTCCTGTGCCAATTGCTCGATTAGGTAGCTGTAGGTGACTTCAGGAACAGCTCCAATGAATGCACCTCCCAGGAACTTGATAATTGCACGTGGCTTCGTACCACTGGGTGGAGCAATCACCAAACAGGAATCTTGCCTCCTATAAAACCTACCATTATTGGAAGTAATTTGGGAGCTGCTGCTGCTCACCTCATAGACATGCCCATTGGTAGTCAGACCGAAGGAGGTGGAGGAGGAGGAGGAGGGCCAGCTTGCTGCTACAACCGTTCCATTTCTGGGAGCAGTAGGAGAGAATTTGTGTCCATAATGCCTGGTGAGATTTTTTGGGGAGATGCTTCTGTATTTCATACCCATAGCAGAGCACATGGCAAATTCCATTTCTCGAATACAATCTAGCTCTCGCTTACTTCCTTGAACTCATTTGTGTCTTGATCTTGCATTGTTGTTGAAATAAGCCTGGGTTTAATCTTGCTTTGGTAGAAACTAGTTTCTGTTATTGTTTTATCATTTATGTGTTCTATAGTGCAAAGACTGTGTATTCTACTATGTCAAATGTCTTTATAGAATAGTTTGTGCCTAGAGGTGAAAACCATCCGAGCCAAGTATTCAGGATTTTCAAGTTCAGCTTGGATATGCTGGGGCATGTTTGAACTCAAATTGAGCTCAAATAATATATGAGCAGGCTATGTTTGAGCTAAATCATTGGCATTTAAGGAGCATCTAAAGCTACTTGGATAGTTTTCAATTAGATAAGTATCAGCAGAGTTCTAATTATGCTAGACAAAATGGTAAAAAGTGGACAACTCTTGCTACCAGTGAAGGGTTTGAAAAAGCATGGTTGTGAAGTAACTGAACGGTGCAGTACAAAGATCGACCGTAATCAGCCCTAATCCAGCAATCGAAGCCGCCCCCAGCCGCCCAGAGCGGGGGGGTTTTTTTCCCATAATTGTGCAATCGGCCCCAAAGAAAAATACAACTCCCAGTGGCAAATATCATCAAACAGAAATATAGCAAAAATCAACGGAATGAAACGTTCAAGAGAGATAATGACTCAGAATGAAACATGGAGACAAGTTAGATCTTAGAGAGAGAGAGAGAAATTACCTGTGGCAAGGCGTTGGTGGTGCTCGGCGTGAAGACAAACGGATTGAAATGAAGTGGAGAGAAGTTGAAAACCTGAAAGATATGAATGCTGTGGAACTGAAAAGATAAGCAAACGGTAGGATCTCAAAATTAGTAAATAAAGATATTAAATAAACACAACTCTGTTCTTAGCTAACTACTATTCACAAACACTTCACTACTATTTTTTACTACTATTCACCGATGATATAAGATACAGCATCCAAATGGAGCCTAAAACGGCTTATTAGAGAGCCGACTATTTTTTAAGTTCATTCTTGCACCTGTATTTTCTTGAGTTCTTATTCTGTGTTGCGTGTATGGTGGTTTCCAGGTTTCAATTTCTCCACTTACGATTTAATTAAATCATTGGATCGTGATATTGGAAGTACATACATACACCGATACACATATAGTATAGTTTCTCGTATCAGGTTAATTTGTATTTATAAAACATGCAGATTTTTGGTTTTAGTGTATTTCTGTAGGGTTATTTTCAAGAATTGCAGTATAAGCTTTAGTAATGATGTAATTTCAGCATTTACTAAATGTTCTAAAGCAGCTGAACTCAGACCACAGCCATACACTTGAATCTATAAATTTTTCTTATGAAAGACCTATATTCAGTGTTTAAGGAGAGCTAATGTCTTTTACACCTCAATCATTGAGATTTAAATGTGTCACCTCATTTATTCTGCACATATTAAGAACACTCGTGACAATGATACAGCTTATTTAACCTAAAAACAAAAGATTTTGAGCATATATCTAATTTTTGTTGATGTGTTTTTGGGCTTCAGTGGATGCACAGCCTACAATGGAGGAGACTATTTTGGTTGGTGATGATTTGATGATGGGCCCACCATCATCTCTCATTCTGCCAGAAATTGCCTCTCACGTGCCCATCATCAAAGTAAGAGAAGAAATTATAATCCTCACTCTCCATCCGCCTGAAAGCCTTCTCAAACTTCTCAGTCGCCTCCAACATCAAATAGGTTGAGTTCCATCGTGTCTGTAAATCAAGACATAACATTTTTTTACAATCAATCTTTTCTTTTTCTGCACATCTCTTAAACTTTTCTAATCTTGCGGGGGATGAATCGCATATATCTAACTGCATTTCTATCCATTGTAATGGCATCATTGCACTCCTTCAAACCCTCACTCACAATAAGATTTAATATATGAGCACAACATCTCATGTGCATATACTTGCCCCCAACACATTCCCTGTCAAAAACCGTTTCAAATAGGAAATTGCAGTATCATTCGAACTTGCATTATCAACAGTTACAGTAAATATTCTATCAATCCCCCAATCAAGCAAGCACGACTCAACATATCTTCCAATGGTATCCCCTCGATGATTAGGGATTAAACAAAAATTAATTATTTTTTTCTGCAATTTCCAATTCTTATCAATGAAATGTGCAGTTAAACACATGTAATTCAAATTCTGTATTGATGTCCATGTATCTGTCGTCAAGGAAATCCTCATGCCACCATCTTTAAACACTTTTTTAAGTTTCCCCTTTTCTATTTCATACAACTTCATGCAATCTCTTGCAACTGTGACACGACATGGAACTTTAAACCGGGGTTCAAGAGACCAAGCAAATTTTCTAAATCTGTCCTTCAACAACCCTAAATGGCATCTCATCAATAATTACTATTTCTGCAATAGCCAACCTCGCAATCTCTTCATTAAATTTGTGGGTTACAAGGTCCTTAATGTACTACAATCACTCTCTCCAACCCCCTCCTCAGTGATGCCTCACCTGTTAATGTTTTTTGATACTATCCAAAGGTCCACGTTTATGAGGATTTTTACGACACGAAGGCAAATGATTTTGCATCGTTGAAGTTCCGTTCCTCTTTGAGTGGCAAGCGTACATCTTGCCACAATAATTACATTTAGCCTTCGGATCATCTACAGGACAACCATCCACCTTCGTAAAATGATCCCATACAATCGACTTGTCCGTCCCTTTCCGTTTCTTAGGTAATGGACAAGTACTACTAGTAGGGGCACTAGGGGGTTTAGATATTTGGGTCTCTCTCACATCTTCTTCCAAATTAATTGTTGGTTGAGGTTCATTTGTATCAACATCAATCGGAGACGAAGAAGAATCCATCTAAATTATAAAACAAAATATAAATGTTATATGTTTATAATTTTAAGATCCCATACAACATCACAAGTTTGAAACATGGCAAACATCATAGATTCATACATATTACGAAACATCCCAGCAGCTAGTTTGCAACATGGCAAACATCACAAGTCTAAGACTCTAATCTAAGTTGTTCACTCATCTTCTCTCAATTTATATAAATAATTAACAACTAGTCATTCACAGATTCACAAATCTGTTATATTATAAGTTACTAGTTATAAACTTATAAGTATAACAGAGTATATATATATATATAAACAGGATTATAATTTATTAATTTATATATATAAGTTACTAGTTATAAGTATAACAGATTTAGATTATATATACAGAATTATATATATATATATTAATTTATACATATAAGTTACTAGTTATAAATCAGCAACGGACATATACACACGAACATACGTAAAGAAAAACAGAAGAGAGAGGGAATAGAGAAATAGAGTACTTGGGTGGAGATTCGGATGCAGAGGCTGCGTTGGTAACTGATGGAGTCACTGGGGTAGCGCCGAGGGTTTGTTCTGATGGAACGCGAAGTTCTCGCAGTGTATAAGGGGTTTATATCGCTAGGGTTCGAGCTGATTCCGATACGGGTCAGTTTGATTGGATCGTGGCCGTTCATATTATATTTTTTCAATTAGAAAATTCTATACACCGTGGAGCTAAACTATAGAGTGGCTACTTCAGCTATTTTCGTAAATGTCTTTAACAAAGAGGGACAAATTCGTAATTTTACCGTTTACTTCTTCCCTCTAAAATCCTCCTTCGCATTTTGCTCCGTCTCCACTGTCTTCACTCTGACGATTGACGCCGACGCCACTTCCACACCGTCGCAGATCGAGCCTCGTGTTGCTCCACGCCTTTGCAGACTCTGTTACTCCGTCGAAGCCCTTCGCCGCAGTTAGACGTCCACCTCCACACTCCACCGCCAACTGTACGCCGCATGTATAAGCCCACTCCACCCTCGTGTTGCTTGTTCTGCTAGTATTTCTCGATCGGAGCTACAACAGAGCAAAGCTGCAAAGCTTTTGCAGCTTATTTCTCCACGACGGATTTGGCCCATTTCCTGCTTTATTAGCAATGTTTTCAACATGGAAGAGTTTTGAAATCAGAAAATGAAGGCAAGGAAATAATAGGACAGCAAGCTTTAACCATGTTGAAAATATTGTTAAAGCAGAAAACGAAGGATAGGAGTTTGAACTTCGAATTTTGACGTGGGTCACGGTTTCAGCGCTAAGGAGAAGATGAAGTGGGTGGGTTTCGTTTCGCTGGTTTCTGCACTAGGGAGAAGACGAAGGAGAATAGCAATGGCGTGGGTCACAGTTTCTGCGCGAGAAGACGAAATGGGTGGGTTTTGAATCATATTGAGATATATTCTTCCTCCATGATTAAAAAAGAAGAAGAAGAAGAAGAAATAAAAAGAAAAGAAAAGAAAATAGACTTTTGAGTACAACTCTTGACTTCATGATTAAATTGCAATGCATAACAAGCCACCAAGGATGTGGCAAGTTCCACCAACCTTGGTTTTTTTAAGGTAAAGTTCCACCAACCTTAGTTTAAGTGGACATAGGATTACGGCCCGATAGAAGCATTATATGCATTTTTTTAAAATTCTAATTTAGGACAATTTATTTGTGGAAGCTTTAGAGATGAGAGGTTATATGTAATATAAAATCTCCACCCCCAATGCTAATTTTTAAGGGATTCTTAAATTTTATCTTAGACTTTAGAAACCTTGGGTGAGCTTTTTGGTCGAAACATTTTTTCATGCATTCTAAGTTGCCGTAGAATGTGCATTCCCAACTAGTGTTCTTACTATAACATTTTTGGAAAGGGATGGAGTCTTAGATAAATACTCCTACCAACACATTTGCAAGGTGAGAGCATTTTTATTATGGGTTCCATCTTTTTTTCTCGAGTTGCTTGTAAGTGAGATTAAAACATGATAGCTTGTAATATCTCAGGTTAACTTTTTAAAAACAACTATCTCAGATTGAGTATGTGATGAAGGTGAATAGAAATCCTACATTGCCTATGAGGGAGTCAGGAGACATTATTGTGGTTTATAATGATTCAAAAGGGCTCCAATTGCAACCTTAACTAGTCCTTTTGGAAGTATAAACCCAAATGTGACTTTGAATTTTCTTAGTATCTTGCTGATGGTATCAAAGCTAGTCCTAGTAGAAGAGTGGGACTTGAGTTATGCCAACTATCTTTGGTTTTTGAGCCTCTCTTCTTTTTTTTTTTTCTTTTTTTTTTCAGAATTTGGAATGGTCTAAAGAAAGCACTAGGGATTTAAAGGGAAGGGATTGTAATGCTTAAGATTGAATATAGAAGGGTGGTGAATTGGAGTATACGTCCAATTGTGGCTTGGGCCTTAACTTTTTATTTATTTTTATGAATAATAAAGGGTTGGAGGGGAAATCAGAGGCAACCTCTCTACCAAAGCGTGACCATGGTAGCACCCTACTTGCTCGGAACTAGATAGGAGAGGCCTAGATGATGAGAAGCCATAGGGCTCATTGAAGTCGGGTTTGAGCTATAGCCCAAATCCTAGCCCTATTGGGACATTCATGAATCCCTAGGTGACTAATACTAACGGTCTAAGGCAAATCCATTTTTGGGTTTGAACTCAGGAACTAGTACATGCCAAACCACATGGGGGTAACCCAAGGACCATTGAGTGACATATGCCAATAAAAAATATATTTCAGCCTTAAAAGCTTCTGCACATCGTTATTTTTCCTCCAAATGCTGGTAAAAACTATATCTGTGCTATTTATCAAAAAAAAAAACTATATCTGTGCTTAAAGCTTCCACATATTCATGTCATAATTTTCAAGCATTTTTAAAGAAATGAAATTTTTTATGAGGACAAAGGAAGTAATATTTTTGAGAAGATTCAACTTTAAGGTTAGTATATTGAGATTTTGAACTTCTTATGAGTAGGGCTAGAATAACTTATATGCTACCAATTGGAGTGCTCATTTGAAATATCTACTTGAGTGGTTTAATTGCATATATTAGTTTGATTACAATGCAATCCTTTGTCAGGGGATATACGAGACGAAGGTTCCATTGGAGTTCAATGCTATCCTCCAGATTGGTTGTGTCTGTAAGGTGGAAAAAACAGCCAAGAAACGAAACGTTCAGGATGGCTGGAGTCTAAGTGAACTTCACATGAAGACTACAACGGAATGCTCTTATCTGGAACATTCCATCTCTTTCTTTTACTTGTATCTTGATTTTACCTGTAAACCACTTGCTGAAATAATCTAATCAAGTCGAGGAATGCGATCTCAACTATTAATTGCAAATTAATGAGAGAAATGACACTACCTTCTGCTTTCAGATCTGCAAGGTGTTTTAGTGCATCGAGGTAACCAGGATTTGAATAGTCCCACCTATTTCAGAGTAGAAATACAGAAGACTACTATCAGACAATACACTGGAAAGAAACTAGCTTACTCTTCACTGTCTATTATTTCATATGCGTTGGAGTGCAAGTAAAAAGCCATAAATTGTCTTTTTTTGAGTTAATCAAATCATAGAACACAAATAAACTAAGTTGTATGGGGCAGGATAGTAGCAAGCAAAACAAATCATGAATGACAATCTACAGAGTGATGGTGACTTATACATGGCAGAGTATTCCATTCTACATCAAACTAGATACTAGTGGGATTTTTTGAAATCATTATCTAGATTTACCTTCGTGTATAAGTTAGTTTCACCATAATTGTGTAGGAAATTTATGTCATTATCAAATCCAGTTGAGGTTCGTAGGGCTTGAGGTTAACAGACACTGCCCTTCTAAACGCTTATTTTTTGTAGGTGCAATTTAGAACACTTGTAGATTTTGTAACATGGGCACTCCAATAAAAATTATTACCCTGTCATGCACAGCTGAGATAAGCATTATTACTTAGTCTACGTTTGTAATATCACAGCTATAAATAATAATGGTTCATTCGGAATCATTTTCAAACTAGACAACAAAACATGATATTGGTTAATTGCATCACTAGAAAAACCATGCTACTATCAGTCAACTTAAAAAAAAAATATGCTAGGAATGGAATATGTGTGTGTGGGTACCAATGAAACTGAAGCATATCCAAGGAAGCATATCCAAGGAAGCCACGTCCATTCTCTTCCGCGAAACATTGATGCTCTCCCTCACACTTGTTATCTTAACTGGTGGTGGCACCCATTTTGTAAGACTGCATCACATAATAGAACAGACAATGAGGCAAACATACCATAAAGTTTCATTTCTACATTGTCCACAACATGCAGAATTATGAATCAAAATACTTTAACTTCTTTCTATGCAACAAACGACGTAAACTGGATTGATGTTACTCCAATAAATATAATTACAGGATAATGATGGCATGTAATATCTTTGTCCAATATACTGGTAGTAACTCACCCTCTGACCTTATCCACGAACTCTGGCGAGCGCTCTCGACGAACTTGATTGATAAAGATGCCATATAAGTCTTCAGCAGGCCCATCTACAATATCATAATAACAATTACAGACAAACCCTAATTCTTGGTCAAGCAGTGACAAACAAGAGGCCATGTGGTCTGGTTATTTAGGCAACAATCTATCATAGAAAGTTGGATATGGCCTCGACAGCGTCATCTCGATCAATTCGGCCCCAACCGCCACTAGTCTGCCACATCCCGTTCAAGACTCGGCATATATCCAGCGAATCATTCCCGTTCTGGACAGTGACTCGCTGGGTTTCCACGGTTCCCTCGAAGCACCTCACCGAGTTTGCTTGCGAGTTACGACGAGTTGCGGTCTTTGCCCTGGTAGTGATGGATTTGAGATGGGTGATTTTGGTGAAAATAGTTGGGTGTAGGGTGACTGCCATTGCCATCCGCACAAGTAGGGCAGTTGAAACCTGGAAACCACTAAACACACAACACTGAATNACCATGCTACTATCAGTCAACTTAAAAAAAATATGCTAGGAATGGAATATGTGTGTGTGGGTACCAATGAAACTGAAGCATATCCAAGGAAGCCACGTCCATTCTCTTCCGCGAAACATTGATGCTCTCCCTCACATAGCTACTTGTCATCTTAACTGGTGGTGGCACCCATTTTGTAAGACTGCATCACATAATAGAACAGACAATGAGGCAAACATACCGTAAAGTTTCATTTCTACATTGTCCACAACATGCAGAATAATGAATCAAAAGGCTTTAACTTCTTTCTATGCAACAAACGACGTAAACTGAATTGATGTTACTCCAATAAATATAATTACAGGATAATGATGGCATGTAATATCTTTGTCCAATATACTGGTAGTAACTCACGCTCTGACCTTATCCACGAACTCTGGCGGGCGCTCTCGATGAACTCGATTGATAAAGATGCCATATAAGTCTTCAGCAGGCCCATCTACAATATCATAATAACAATTAAAGACAAACCCTAATTCTTGGTCAAGCAGTGACAAACAAGAGGCCATGTGGTCTGGTTATTTAGGCAACAATCTGTCACAGAAAGTTGGATATGGCCCAATCAAAATCTCTCATGTAAACAAAAAAAAAAGGTGAGAGCAAGAACTTCGACTATTTTTGCCTGAGAGAGCAGCTAGTGAACAGGATACATAGAGACCCTCCACTTACAGTGATCAGCCATGTCGAAGGTGGAGAGGCCTGCATCAGCGTATCGGAGCATGGCCTCGACAGCGTCATCTCGATCAATTCGGCCCCAACCGCCACTAGTCTGCCACATCCCGTTCAGGACTCGGCATATATCCAGCAAATCATTCCCGTTTGGACAGTGATTCGCTGGGCCTCCACGGTTCTCTCGAAGCACCTCACCGAGTTTGCTTGCGAGCTACGACGAGTTGCGGTCTTTGCCCTGGTAGTGGTGGATTTGAGATGGGTGATTTTGGTGAAAATAGTTGGGTGTAGGGGCACTGCCATTGCCATCCGCACAAGTAGGGCAGTTGAAACCTGGAAACCACTAAACACACAACACTGAATAAGAAGAAACTCAAGAAAATACAAGTACAAGAATGGATTTCCGGGGGGGGGGGGGGGTGTTTGGTTCATGACAGCATATTTGGGTCTCTAATAACCTGTTTTAGTTTTCCTTCTAAACAAAGAGTTATTGAAGCAATTTATTAAACAGATAAACGGCATAGCTTAAACCCAGTTTAGAGAACTGCATCACAATTCAAGAAAACCAAGCCATAAAATTCCGATCCTATAGTCCAGTCTCTAATATTGAAGCAATTAACAGAAAAATAGCATAGCTTAAACCCAGTTAGGAGTACCGCATCATGATTCAAGAAAACCAAGCCATAGAATTCCAATCCTATATGCTTTGAAATGAAGCTGTTTCTACAGGTTTTCAATGTGACTGTGGATCAACATAAGTAAATTAAGACCCCATGTGGCACAGCCACATAGAGAGAGAGAGAGAGAGAGAGAGAGAGAGGGAATGCCGATGAAAGTGACTAGAGCATGTGAGTGGGAAAAACTACTGCATTGCCAGAAACTTAACTGAAGATATTTTCTTGAGTTACTTGTATAAAAAAAAAATTCTTGAGTTTCTTCTTATTCTGTGTTCATGTGTTGTGTGTCTGGTAGTTTCCAGGTTTCAACCACTTGGGATTTAATTGAACCCTTGGGTCTCTGTAATAGGGTAATAAGAAAACAATCATGGATGGCACAGGAAACTTTCATCACATAATAAGATCGACCCCTAAACATCTGATGAAAATAAGTTGCCATATTTCAAACCAAAACTAATGCCAGGCAAAATAGTTAGGTGAAAATTAATATTTAACTACCAGTATAACTAAGATTCGTTATTGTGTTTTTGGCCTGCGGTGGATTCACAGCCTGCTATGGAGGAGACTATTCTAGTTGGTGATGATCTGGTGTCGGGCCCACCGTCACCTCTCATTCGACCAGACTTTGCCTCACACCTGCTCAAAGGAGTTGATTTATGTGATGGGATTATGAGAATTCTATTCCTCTGTAAGTATTGCATTTTTAGTTCATTGGCTGGGTAACAGATAAACATTGTATCTCATAACTTCCTTTGATATCCTCGCAACATGTATATATACAATTCTTTTATATGTACCTTATATATGGAATAAAATTAATCGAACCTGGATTCTAATAGAATCAGATCCATCTCTATTCAGTGCAGTAGAATAAAATTCAAATGCAGTAGTTTGTAACTTGAGCAGTGGAAGCTTCAAATTGATAAGGACAGATTCAATCACATTTGGATCCAAATTTTAACCATTGAAAGCCCTATGCATAGAAGCATATTGAGAAGAATATGGAAACCAAAATGCCAAAAAGAAAAGGATAGCCACTCAATCAAGGGATGGAAAAGTTCTACTCTAATATATGGCCATTTGATAAGTTCAAAATCATATAACAATTGGGTTCTAACTCTATGGATCATCACAATCATGCTTATCAAGTAATACTTTTTGTCCAGCTACCCTTACACAGAAACAAGCTCAGTTCTACTAACTTGTTTTTGCAACATAACTCAACTTTTGTACACGAAATACACTTTATCATTTGTAATCGAAACTTCAACACTTCAGTCTTCAAAACGACCCAACCAGTTGGTTATGGTTCTAGCAAGTTGTCTAGTCTCATTCAAGGAAAGAGTTTTAAGCCCCTGAGCAATGGCATCTGCTGGAGTATACACATAACCCACTTGCCACTTTGGTTCCTATGCACATGGCGTGATGTGATTACCACTCAATTGCACCTTTTCCAGAGTCCCACCCATGAACTCCACACGAGGCTTCAATGCCTCCTCCAGAAGGTCCGTCTCATCTATGGTGTCAAAGCTGAACTTTACCAACAGGGTGTGCTGGACATTGTATGAGCTCTTGCAATGATCACGATTCTCATATGGATTTGGCCTGAACTCTGATATCCCTTGAGTGACCTGATTTAGTACCGATGGCAACTGATCAACAAATTTGTTTAGTGAAACTAAGGATTCCCGATCACCTTCAGGAATCATTGCTCCAGCTGCATCAAGTAGCATCTTCCATGCATCTTCCGAGGCACTCCTAGTCATCGCATAAACTAGAGATGCTTCAACAACTGGCATGATTTGACGAACCAAAGGACCCAGCTGCTCAAAGTAAGGCACTGCCTCTGTTGCTTGCCTCTGTTGCTGGCTTGTTGTTGTACGAGATTATGACATTCGCCTTTGGTACCTTCACAGAGAAATAGCTTCCCACAAGTACCTGGAGAAGTGCACTGATTTAGCCGAAATATTGCATATTTTAGATATTTCAAACCAATGTATTTTAAATATTTCGTGATATTATTATTGGTTTTAGATGGAAAAATAGTTAATAAGCATAAATTCGTGTTGTAATTTTTAAATTGATTAATATCATGTTTATGCTTAATTTTATAACTATGGTTTAATTGGACAATATTTCCTCACATATATAATATATTTTTAATAATCTATTTTCTTTTTAATTTATTTCGAGTGTTATTTCTTTATTTGCAGCATAAATAAAATTCACGAGATCCGGCTCTGACCAAAAGCGCATGCTTTACAAGTCTTTCAAAGTAAAGTTGCTGAAAAAGATAAAATGTTGAGGTGAACGTAAAAGAATTGTCGACAAGCGATGTGGAGTTTTTCTTTGACTTAAGAGAGCTAGAAGCCAAACGAAGAAATGGATGTGTATGAAGGGAGCTCTTATGGTGAGAGTAAGGGAGTGTTTTTCTTTGACTTGGGAGAGACAATAAAAAAAGAAAGCAAAAGAAATGAGCAACCAGGAAATGAATAAAAGCTAAAATGAGAGGCACGTTTCAACAACAAAGAAAAGGAGCCGAAAAATAAGAAAAGGGAGGAAAGAGACGTGGGAGAGTTCTTCTACGGCTTGCAAAAGTGTAACACATGCACATGCAGAGGAAGAAGCATAACACATGCAGAAAAGTTGGACAACACCTACAGAAAACAGCACTCACACATGCAGAGAAAACAAATGCAAGAAATCAACAATCTCGGCTGTAAAGCAAACAAGCATCTGCAGAAAATCACTCAAGGCTGGAATTCAAAACAACACATGCAGAGAAAGCACAAATGAAAGAAATCAACAATGACTCGGTTTCGAGTGTGCTTCCAAGTATAGAAGTGTCAAGTTGTATCAAGGATAAGTCCAGGATCGTATTCCACAGGGACAATGGGTTATCAAAGCGTCTAAGGGATTTGTGAGTAACAAATGAATCGATTATGAGAGATGAAAATAAAATTAAAATGCTATGCAAAAAAATAATCGAAGTTGCAATTAGAGTTTATGATCAAAAAGGTAAATTAACAAATACTTGGGTCGGGTTTGAGATTCTTGTTATTTCAGATTCTAAATAATTTCTCGATTAACAATCCAGTCAAGGTATTGATATTCGGAAGATAAGAAATTAAGCTCTAGTTTTTGTAATATTTTCTCAAGATATTCTCTAATTTACTAGCCAAACTTATATTTATAATCAATCGAAAGAGGCCTTGATAATTTCAAGTTTTTGTTGTGCCTAACGTCAACAACAAAACAAGAGCAAGAGCCGCAATTTATTTTCTATTTAAATCTGACTAGTAACTTAGTGAAATTAACATTCAACAACAAAATATTGCATCAAACTAGAATCTAAAATAAATTAAATCTCATTCCACAACCCAAGCTTTAGAAATTAGTTACACATGATATTTTTAGTAATAAAAATAAATCTAAGTGAAGTCATAAAAAAAAGAAATAAAAAATGAAACCAACTTAATGAAAACTGAAAGAAAGGAAAACAATAAAAGAAAATGAAATCCGAGAGAGAGAGAGTTCTTCTCCGTCAGAACCGAAAACTCAAAGCTATGAACAAGTAGAATGAAACCAGCAGAGCTAAGAACGAAAATGCACAATGCACTAAAAAGAACAAGAAATAAAAATGAAATCTGGGAGCCCAATAGAGACCTCCTTCCGTCTGTCCGAATCTTTAAACAAAAGAAACTAGTAGGAAAAAAACAGGGAGTTCTGAAACGGAAAAAAAAGAAACTAAAACAGAAAATTTCCAAAAAGATGAAAACGAAAAAGTAAGTAAATTAAATGCTAAATTGAATGGAAAGAAAGAAGACAGGTGCTGAACGAAATAAAGAAAACTCCCCCTTTTCCGGTCTGCTATGTCAAGAAAAGAAATATATTCCCTTCTCTCCGTAAATCACTCATCCCAGCCGAAGTCATCATTCCACGTTTGATGCATGTGTGACTTAAATTTCTGCTGCATGTGTTTCTTTATTGTCTGCATGTGTAAGCTATCTGAGTGATTTATGCTTTTGATTTCTGCATTTTCGGTTTGCTGCACTGCTCTACCGTGATTGTTGAGTTGTTGCATTTGCATGTGTTTTGACTTCCTTTGAGTTTGCTTTCTGCAGGTGTTTTCAACTTTCCACATTGGTGAGCTGCATGTGCCGTGAGTTTTCCTCTGTTTTGACTTTCTTGCATTTTCTGCATGTATTTGTCTGCTGCATCTTCCCTTTTCTGCATGTGTCCTGCTTCCGTGAGTTGTGTTGGTCTGCTTTCATCTTATTTTCCTGCTGCTTTTTTTTTTCTTTTGCATGTGCATGTGTTGACTGCATGTTACTTTCTGCAAGCTGTTTCTATTTTCTGCATGAGGTGTGTTTCTGCTTTGCTTTCCAGCCGTGACTTGCTAAGTGCCGTGAGCTGCGTTCCACGTTCTGCATGTGCTCTCATGTGTGTTTGCTGGTTTGTTTCCACTTTCTGCATGTTCTGTGCTTTCATGTGTACGTGAGTTGTCGCGGGTTTCTTTGCATGTGCTGAGCTTCTTCCTTTTCTATTTTCTGCATGTTGTAAGTTGTTGTCCATGTTTTCCTGCATTGAGGTGCATGTGTGAGTGATGCATGTGTGCTGTCCACATTTTCTGCATGTGTGCTGCCTTCATCCGTGAAAGATGTTGTCCAGGTTTTATGGATGTGAGGTAAGCTTTCTGTAAAACCAGCTTTCAATCCGTGAGTTGCAGTCCACGTTTTATTTCTGCATGTGAAGTGGTTGCTGTCCAAAATGAATGTAAAGAAAAGTAAAGTAAAGGCAAAAGCAGCCGCATGGTCCTCAATCTATGCACTCCATGAAAATTCTGAAATGCCCCTTTATCTTGTGTTGATTTTCTCTGTTGTCCTACTCCTCATCCAGCTGAGTTCTATTCTCTTTTAATATTTTCATAAATGCCCTGCAGTACAAAAAATGCATTTCTTTCAAAGGCAAATATAGAACTTTATGTGTATAAAATATTAACATCAATTAATTTGTCATTCAATATTAGAATTTGATGCATAATTAAGTGTTCAATCCTTATTTGATAAAATAAATCACTCATTTAAACAACTTAATTATGCAATTCTAACCCTTTATCAAACAATCACGGCACCTAAATGCAGAATTTCCACCGAACACATGCATCAAACTGGAATTTGGGCCTACGGACAGCAGCAACACACACATGCAGAAGAGGGCACCGAACGAAAAAGTCAAGACAGCAACTCACGGAGTGATCTACGGGGCTCCAGTTCTCTTTTTCTTTATCTTTGTTTTGTTATTCTTTTGAGCTGGCTGCAAGCTTACAAACCTTATAAATACTGGGGGTTTGAAGCTTATAGACATCACTCTTTCTTTTCTTTACATAGTAGACGGAGGCAGCAGCACTTGTTTTATTTTTCTGCTTTCAGTTTTTTTTGTTCTTGCTGTTGTTTTCCATACCTAAACTAGGTGGTTTGAATTTATTTTCCTTTCAGTTGGTGGTTTAGACGCAAGACAGACTTGCTTTCATTTTTCTGCCTAATGTTTTATTTTTTTGTTCGGCGTTTTCAGACCAAGAGTTCTTCTTCCTTTTTCTTTTATGTTTTTCGTTCAGTGTTTGAATGTTCTTCAGTTTAGCATCTTTTTATTTATTCTTCTTTCCGTTTTTGGCATCTGAAGTTAAGTTGTATTTCCTATTTTTTTTGGACGGAATCCTCTGTTTCCAGCTTCATTTTCTTTAGAAAAACAGAGGAATCGGCAGTTTTAGTTTTTTTTTTGGGTTCTTAATGCAAACCAGTTGTTCGCTGGTGTTGTTATTTTTTTACTCTGCTTTTCGTTTACGTGAGAGTGCAGGAAGTTTCATTTTTACTTTTTTTTTCTTCATTCGGCGTTTGAGAGAGTTTCTTCATGCTTAGTACCTTTTACGTTTCAGTTTTTTTTTTTCAAAGAGATAGAGGACTTGGGTCGGTGGAAGTCTCTCTCTCTATCAGTTTTGAGTATTTTTTTTCCTTTATTTATTGTTCTCATCTGTGAAAACAAATGAGTCTCTTTCGCAACCCTTCACCCTTTCCTTCGATAGAGGACAAATGATGTAGGATAATTGTAATCACAACATCATGACCAGTTGGGACATTTGGACAAGCATTTTGTGCAACCAAAGAAGAAAAATGCACATCTAAACTTGACAACTAATTTTTTTTAAATTTATTTTTTTGTATTTTACAAATGTATAAAATATTTTAATCAACCTACATTTACCATATTTTAAGAAGAGTTGGAAAAAATTATTTATCCCACTATTTTGGTTTCTCGCCGTGAGAGACCTAAATAGATTTTTATTTTTGGTCAAAATAAGAGTTTTTAAAGTGTGTGAATAATCATAAAAGATGATGTTTCGGAGTTTTAAAAATGGGTAAGAATTTTTTAAATTTCTGAATGATATAATAAATATATTAAAAAATTATTATTATTATTATTTTGTATATAGTAATATACGAAAAAATCATGGTTTGATTTTAGGGGGATTTTAAGTTGACAAACATCACATAAACGTAAAGCCACGAGCTTTTCATCTCTGTGTTCACAAAACCTCACTACCGGCGAGCACCATCAAGCTCCAATTCTAGTCAATCCAGCCACCTGACTAGAGACCACATTCTCCAATATTCCAGCACATACGGCCCAGCCGGCAACCACCCACCCAACGGTCCAGCAACCGCCCTCCACCACCACCACCACAGCACGGTTAGCAAATTCTCTCTCTCTCTCTCTCTCTCTCTCTCTCTCTCTCTCTCTCTCTGTGCCGCATGGGGTCTTGGTTTACGTTATTTTGATCCGCAGTCGCGTTGAAAAACTGTGAAAACAGCTTCATTTCCCAGCATATACGATCGAAATTTTATGGCTTTGTTGTCTTCAATCGTGATGCGGTACTTTAAACTGGGTTTAATATGTGCCGTTTATCTGTTCAATGAATTGCTTCAATGACTCTGTATGTACATATAAAAAGAAAACAATTGGAAATTATTTTTGTAACTTGTTTCGAAATTACTAACACAACTCTGTTCTTAGCTAACTACTATTCACAAACGGCTTAAAACGGTTTCCAGGTTTCAATTTCTCCACTTACGATTTAATTAAATCATTGGATCGTGATATTGGAAGAAGTGTAACAGGAAAGCAATCATGGATGGTAAGGGAAACTTACCAACTCCCTTGTGTAGTTTTCTTTATGCTCTGTTTTGAATTATATATCAATTTACACTTGCCTACTTCCAGAATGCTAGCTCTCCGGTTATTTTGTGTGTCAATGGTTTTGGTATTTGAAAGATGGCAACTTATTTTTATCAGAAGATAGGAGACCATCCGTTATGCGATGAAGGTATCTTTGGCCAGAAAACAGTTATACGATGAAATTATCTTTGGCCAAAAAACAAAAAAGAGGAAGAACAAAAATAAAAATAGAAGTCTAAATTTTAGTGGTGGAGTGCCCTAAGCATCCTATTGCAAATGTTAATTGATATTCACCTTATGTGTAAGATAATCTGCAAGTTTGTTGCGGATCAATGAAAATGTTTATCCCTTTATTCATTATCTGATGTTTAGAAGTACATACACCGATACACATATAGTATAGTTCCTCGTATCAGGTTAATTTGTATTTATAAAACATGCAGATTTTTGGTTTTAGGTATTTCTGTAGGGTTATTTTCAAGAATTGCAGTATAAGCTTTAGTAATGATGTAATTTCAGCATTTACTAAATGTTCTAAAGCAGCTGAACTCAGACCACAGCCATACACTTGAATCTATAAATTTTTCTTATGAAAGACCTATATTCAGTGTTTAAGGAGAGCTAATGTCTTTTACACCTCAATCGATTGAGATTTAAATGTGTCACCTCATTTATTCTGCACATATTAAGAACACTCGTGACAATGATACAACTTATTTAACCTAAAAACAAAAGATTTTGAGCATATATCTAATTTTTGTTGCTGTGTTTTTGGGCTTCAGTGGATGCACAGCCTACAATGGAGGAGACTATTCTGGTTGGTGATGATTTGATGATGGGCCCACCATCACCTCTCATTCCACCAGAAATTGCCTCTCACGTGCTCGAAGGAGTTGACTTATGTGATGGGATTCTTCGGAATCTATTCCTCTGTAAGTTTTGCATTCTTAGTTCGTTGCTAGATTTAATCTTGCTTTTGTGGAAATTAGTTTCTGTCCTTGTTTTATGTGTTTTTATCGAGGACAACATCATTCTACTAAATAAAATGTCTGTGTAGAATCATTTTTGCCTAGAGGTCAAAACCAGCT
Source organism: Carya cathayensis (assembly GCA_011037825.1). Taxonomy (NCBI): domain Eukaryota; kingdom Viridiplantae; phylum Streptophyta; class Magnoliopsida; order Fagales; family Juglandaceae; genus Carya; species Carya cathayensis. The sequence continues at coordinate 51,357 of QGSO01000553.1, forward strand.
GAGCCAAGTATTCAATTTTTCAAGCTCAGCTTGGATATGCAAGGGCCTGTTTGGACTCATCTTGAGCTCAACTAATATATGCCATGTTTGAGCTCAATTAAGGGCATTTAACTAGCATCTTGAGTTACCTGAGTAGTTTTAAATTAGATAACTTTTAAATTAGGGTGCAAGTAATCATGTTGGAAAATGCTAAAAGGTGGACAACTGTTGCTACAAGTTGATGGTTTTAAAATTGTGGTTATGAAGTAACTGACCAGTGTGGTACATTGTCAGAATTTCATAGACATTAAGAATTCATATAACTTCAATTTAGCCTATGAAAATGGCGCAAGATCTATTGCAAATCACTTGTACCCTCTTCATGAACATTACAAGTCAAGCAGGCAATTGATCGAGCTTGGCTCACAAATGAAATGAGCTTGAAATTGTTACGTTCAATTCTCAGCTTTTCAGTCTGGATGATGAGCCCCATTGAGTTCCAACTGAGCTTAACTTGAGCTGAATTGGTGTGATTGAGCTCATTTTACAGCCTGTTTTTGTCCCATTTATTTTGTGCTCTGAATGTGGTGCTTCTTTTTTAAGGATGAACATTTTCCTAAAATGAGCACAATCCACACTCCACCTTCAGCACACAAAAGAATGTGTAGATTGAGCTCATTTTAAGGATGAAAATTTTCCTAAAATGAGCTCAATTTACCATATACTCAATCCACATTTCTAGATAGTAGATTGAGCTCATTTTCATCCTTAAATTGGCGAAGTCACAATTCTCATCCTTTAATTACCCTCCCCCATTCCTGCACCCCCAAGAATAAAAGAAAGAAGACACACACACACACAGAGGTCTTCAGTTCATCACCTAAATAACTCTTGCCAAACGTTGGCCTTTGTAATTAGGCCTTGAGAAACTATGCAAAATGTGCATATACTTGCCCCCCAACACATTCCCTGTCAAAAACCGTTTCAAATAGGAAATTGCAGTATCATTCGAACTTGCATTATCAATAGTTACAGTAAATATTCTATCAATCCCCCAATCAAGCAAGCACGACTCAACATATCTTCCAATGGTATCCCCTCGATGATTAGGGATTAAACAAAAATTAATTATTTTTTTCTGCAATTTCCAATTCTTATCAATGAAATGTGCAGTTAAGACACATGTAATTCAAATTCTGTATTAATGTCCATGTATCTGTCGTCAAGGAAATCCTCATGCCACCATCTTTAAACACTTTTTTAAGTTTCCCCTTTTCTATTTCATACAACTTCATGCAATCTCTTGCAACTGTGACACGACATGGAACTTTAAACCGGGGTTCAAGAGACCAAGCAAATTTTCTAAATCCCTGTCCTTCAACAACCCTAAATGGCATCTCAAGTTCGGTACCGGTATCGAGTCCAAGCGACAAAGAAACCCATTTCCCCCTCGACAATCCCTCATTTTTGTTGCAGAAAAATAAAAGAAATCCAAGTCCCAACCTCAACAACCTGTTGCCCCTCCGTTTATTTCCATTGCCTCCTTCGTCGGACAGGTCCGACACCGGCGCCGTCTTCTAGCCATCCTCCATCTCATGTTGGGTTTTTTTCTGGATTTTTTTTGTTGTTTAGATGGCATCATGTTGGGTTTTTCTGGTTTTGTTTTGTTGTATAGATGGCATCATGTTGGGTTTTTTGGATGACCTGCTATTAGCTGAATCTTGATTACATTTGAATTGATTTTTGCCAGCTTGTTTAATTTTGCAAAATTCATAATGTTGGTTTTTCCTGGTGACTCACTCAAAAATGAGTAGCACAAAGGCTATCCCAAGTGCAGGAGGATGTCGTGTAATAATTAGGAATAAATTCCTAGATCTTCTCCGCAGGGAAAGTTACTCAAAAATTAAACTCGTTGAAAAAGTGTGAAAAACTTCACAAAGAGAAAACAAGTGGATGGTATGTGCAATGGATGGAGAGCTTACTAGTCATGGACTAGATTCATATTTTTAGATTTGTTTGTCGGATTGAAATGTAAATGACTAATAGATTAAATTCAAAAATTAATGAAACTAAATTAAGAATTAAAACTAAATTAGAAAGTATTTGACAAACATGCACTAAAAATTTAAAATGCCCAAAAAAATGAAAGATTAAATAAGTGAGAAAAATACATAACATGAAATAAGTAAACAGAAAATAAATTGCCCAAACTTCTAAACCAAAAATCTCAAAAGTATTCTATAAACTTTAAACTGTAGTTAAATAAAAATAGAGAATAAAAAGTCTGAACGAAAATTCCCCTTCACCATTCAATTGAAATTCAAAACAAAAAGAACCAACTTCTCATGTAACACTCTTGAAAATTAATCTCCAAACCTTTAATGAAAAATCTAGAACAATTCTTTATTCCATGAAATTAACTAACACACTTGCAAGAATTTAAAATATTACACATAAAGAAATAAAATTCTAGAGTAATTCTTAGCACAATTAATAGAAACTCTAAAACAATTCTTTAATCCATGAAATCACTTAACACACTTACTAGAATTTAAAGTATTACACTTAATGAAATAAAATTCTAAAGCAATTCTTAGCACACTTAATAAAAACTCTAAAACAACATAGCATTGCAACCAAAAGAAAAAAAAAAATTTCGAATACTAAGACTTGAATTTTGCATTTCAACACAACTCCATCTTTATTTCATTCACACATCCCCACCTACTAACCAACTTAAAAATCAACTTAACAACAATTAAATTACAACTTGAGCAAAACTTCATGCAAGAATTAAAGTAGCAACAACTTCACTAAAAAAAAAAAACTGCTACGGAACATAAGAACAACACTAAAACAAAGCATAAAAATTTCTCCCTACTCCACACGTCCAACCCCTATTTAAAGAACCCTTCTACCACTTCTTGAATGTCCAATTTGGTGGAAAAATAGCAGCACATGTTCGGTGGAAAAACAGCACATGTTGGATGACTTTTTCAATGATCAATTGATGCAGAATTTTCGGTGGAGAAGCATCTGAATTTCGGTGGAAAGAGCAGCACATGTTGGATGACTTTTTCAATGATCAATTGATGCAGAATTTTCGGTGGAAAGAGCAGCTGGATTTCATGAAGACAGCAGCCTAATTTTCTTGACTGTTTGTTGCTCATCTTGTGCAGAATTTCAGTGGAGGGACAGCAGCCTAATTTCAAGACTTTTTGGTGCAATTTGTTTCAAGAAATTGGTGCTGTCCGAGTGCTTCAATTTCTGCATGTTCGGTTTGATTTCCAGCTGTGTTTGTTCTTTATTTTTCTGCATCCGTGAGTTGTATGTGTTGAGCTTTATTTTTCTGTTTTGAATTCCAGCCGTGATTGTTGATTTCTTCATTCTTTGCTTGACTTTTCTGCATGTGCGTGAGTTTGAGCTGCTGCTGCTTCTTCATTTTGCATCCGTGAGCTGCATATGTTGGTTGATGAGTTGCTTTCTGCAAGTGTACCGTGAGTTTCATTTCCTTCATGTGCTTTGCTTCTTTTAATTCACTCCAGCCGAAATTCTCACAATCAACTCCACAAACTTTGTCACTCTACAAGTCAAGCACGGCTCTTCCTATAGAGAATTAAAATTCCACCGATTCTACACCTCAAACCAAGCACATGGAACCTCTAATTTCTTTCTAATCCAACCACCCTTTTTTTATTTCTTTTCTTGTGCAACTCTCACCAATCCAAATCAAGGCATTTTAGCCAACATCAAATAGTTCCAACCGGATCCCATTTGAATTTTATTCAAGCTGAAAATATGAAGAAAGAAATAACACTTAAAAAAAATAAATATCAAAAATATGTTATATATTTGAAGAGATATTGCCCAATTATATCTTAGTTATAAAATTAAGCATAAACATGATATTAATCAATTAAAAATCACAACTCGTATTTATGCTTATTAACCATTTTTCCATCTAAAACCAATAATAATGTCATGAGGAATTTAAAATACATTGGTTTTAAATATTTAAAATATGCAATATCTCAGCTCAATCACACCCCCCTGATGTTTAGAAGTACATACACCGATACACATATAGTATAGTTCCTCGTATCAGGTTAATTTGTATTTATAAAACATGCAGATTTTTGGTTTTAGTGTATTTCTGTAGGGTTATTTTCAAGAATTGCAGTATAAGCTTTAGTAATGATGTAATTTCAGCATTTACTAAATGTTCTAAAGCAGCTGAACTCAGACCACAGCCATACACTTGAATCTATAAATTTTTCTTATGAAAGACCTATATTCAGTGTTTAAGGAGAGCTAATGTCTTTTACACCTCAATCGATTGAGATTTAAATGTGTCACCTCATTTATTCTGCACATATTAAGAACACTCGTGACAATGATACAGCTTATTTAACCTAAAAACAAAAGATTTTGAGCATATATCTAATTTTTGTTGCTGTGTTTTTGGGCTTCAGTGGATGCACAGCCTACAATGGAGGAGACTATTCTGGTTGGTGATGATTTGATGATGGGCCCACCATCACCTCTCATTCCACCAGAAATTGCCTCTCACGTGCTCGAAGGAGTTGACTTATGTGATGGGATTCTTCGGAATCTATTCCTCTGTAAGTTTTGCATTCTTAGTTCGTTGCTAGATTTAATCTTGCTTTTGTGGAAATTAGTTTCTGTCCTTGTTTTATGTGTTTTTATCGAGGACAACATCATTCTACTAAATAAAATGTCTGTGTAGAATCATTTTTGCCTAGAGGTCAAAACCAGCTGAGCCAAGTATTCAATTTTTCAAGCTCAGCTTGGATATGCAAGGGCCTGTTTGGACTCATCTTGAGCTCAACTAATATATGCCATGTTTGAGCTCAATTAAGGGCATTTAACTAGCATCTTGAGTTACCTGAGTAGTTTTAAATTAGATAACTTTTAAATTAGGGTGCAAGTAATCATGTTGGAAAATGCTAAAAGGTGGACAACTGTTGCTACAAGTTGATGGTTTTAAAATTGTGGTTATGAAGTAACTGACCAGTGTGGTACATTGTCAGAATTTCATAGACATTAAGAATTCATATAACTTCAATTTAGCCTATGAAAATGGCGCAAGATCTATTGCAAATCACTTGTACCCTCTTCATGAACATTACAAGTCAAGCAGGCAATTGATCGAGCTTGGCTCACAAATGAAATGAGCTTGAAATTGTTACGTTCAATTCTCAGCTTTTCAGTCTGGATGATGAGCCCCATTGAGTTCCAACTGAGCTTAACTTGAGCTGAATTGGTGTGATTGAGCTCATTTTACAGCCTGTTTTTGTCCCATTTATTTTGTGCTCTGAATGTGGTGCTTCTTTTTTAAGGATGAACATTTTCCTAAAATGAGCACAATCCACACTCCACCTTCAGCACACAAAAGAATGTGTAGATTGAGCTCATTTTAAGGATGAAAATTTTCCTAAAATGAGCTCAATTTACCATATACTCAATCCACATTTCTAGATAGTAGATTGAGCTCATTTTCATCCTTAAATTGGCGAAGTCACAATTCTCATCCTTTAATTACCCTCCCCCATTCCTGCACCCCCAAGAATAAAAGAAAGAAGACACACACACACACAGAGGTCTTCAGTTCATCACCTAAATAACTCTTGCCAAACGTTGGCCTTTGTAATTAGGCCTTGAGAAACTATGCAAAATGTGCATATACTTGCCCCCCAACACATTCCCTGTCAAAAACCGTTTCAAATAGGAAATTGCAGTATCATTCGAACTTGCATTATCAATAGTTACAGTAAATATTCTATCAATCCNCAACTAGCTTTTTGCTAACCCTTGAGCAAAATAGTGAAAATTAATTGAGATGAATATTGCATAAAGATCGAAATTCAAACAAAAACAATCAAACTCAATTCTGAATTCTCACAAAAGTGACACGTTACTACTCAACCCCCAAGGGTTATACCCACCAAGACTATCTTCAACAATCTTTCACATAGAATTAAGGCAAATATCTCAGGACTCAAATGTGTGTGTGAAGCTAAACTGGTTGTGTGTTCCTCATTACTAGCCATGATTTGTCATAGGATTTTTCAACCTTAAGATTAATCATTGCTGATTCTAACTACCTCAAAGCCCAAGGGACTAGCAGTTTTCACGCCAGCTCTGTTTTTAAAGGTTGGACACTCAACCCCCAAAGTCTTGGGTAACTGTTTCTAGCCCTTTTTACTTAGGAAAGTTCACTAAGCCGCCTTTATTTCTTCTTCGTTTTTTTTTTTTTTTTTTTTCTTTTTTCTTTTCTTTTTGGCATGGCTCGGTAGTCCTGCAGTTTACTTCTCCAGTGTTAAATCAATGAATGGTAAATAAGGAACACTACAAGCGTAAGCATGTGCAAAATGTCCTTCAAACTTTGCCTTTCGTTCTACAGAAATCTTATCAAGTTTCATCTCAATAACTATAACATCTCGGTGTTTTAAGCCACATATCAACAAAATATGATGCATCAAAAATCATGTTCTATGTTTAAGCTTGAAAATAAATCTTCAGAAAATAATTCCGCTCAACTACTCCACCAAGATACTCAAATTTCACAAAAATGCCAGCAGCCAGCAATAATTCCGCTCAACTATTTTTTTTTTTTTTTGGTACTAACACATCTTCAACAGAAAACTTCAACAGAAAACCCTCCCCCCAACTAAATTTGACATTGTCCTCAATGTTCAGCAAATGAATGTTCGACGACATATGCTATGCAGGCATGAATTTAAGCAAGATAAACACTGCAGAACATATATTGACACGAAAGAGTAAAGAGGAAAGATGTCACCTGAGATACTCGAGTGCACACAGGGAGTAGATTTCTATCAAAGTTAGAAGATACAAAAAGCAAAAGAAATAAAAACAAGCAAGAAAGTCAAAATAAAAAGTTTTGGAACGAGATTACCAAATGATATGAATATGAAGGCAATGTTTCTTGATCCATTTTTTCGTCAAAATAACAAAAAATCATACCTGCAAAAAGAGAATACGAGAAAATTAGCAAAAGATAACTAAAATATTTTTTATTTTTTTTTTTTAGTTACAGTAAATATTCTATCAATCCCCCAATCAAGCAAGCACGACTCAACATATCTTCCAATGGTATCCCCTCGATGATTAGGGATTAAACAAAAATTAATTATTTTTTTCTGCAATTTCCAATTCTTATCAATGAAATGTGCAGTTAAACACATGTAATTCAAATTATGTATTGATGTCCATGTATCTGTCTTCAAGGAAATCCTCATGCCACCATCTTTAAACACTTTTTTAAGTTTCCCCTTTTCTATTTCATACAACTTCATGCAATCTCTTGCAACTGTGACACGACATGGAACTTTAAACCGGGGTTCAAGAGACCAAGCAAATTTTCTAAATCCCTGTCCTTCAACAATCCTAAATGGCATCTCATCAATAATTACCATTTCTGCAATAGCCAACCTCACAATCTCTTCATTAAATTTGTGGGTTACAAGAGTCCTTAATGTACTACCATCACTCTCTCCAACCCCCTCCTCAGGTGATGCCTCACCTGTTAATGTTTTTTGATACCTATCCAAAGGTCCACGTTTATGAGGATTTTTACGACACGAAGGCAAATGATTTTGCATCGTTGAAGTTCCGTTCCTCTTTGAGTGGCAAGCGTACATCTTGCCACAATAATTACATTTAGCCTTCGGATCATCTACAGGACAACCATCCACCTTCGTAAAATGATCCCATACAATTGACTTGTCCGTCCCTTTCCGTTTCTTAGGTAATGGACAAGTACTACTAGTAGGGGCACTAGGGGGTTTAGATATTTGGGTCTCTCACACATCTTCTTCCAAATTAATTGTTGGTTATGGTTCATATGTATCAACATCAATCGGAGACGAAGAAGAATCCATCTAAATTATAAAACAAAATATAAATGTTATATGTTTATAATTTTAAGATCCCATACAACATTACAAGTTTGAAACATGGCAAACATCATAGATTCATACATATTACGAAACATCCCAGCAGCTAGTTTGCAACATGGCAAACATCACAAGTCTAAGACTCTAATCTAAGTTGTTCACTCATCTTCTCTCAATTTATATAAATAATTAACAACTAGTCATTCACAGATTCACAAATCTGTTATATTATAAGTTACTAGTTATAAACTTATAAGTATAACAGAGTATATATATATATATAAACAGGATTATAATTTATTAATTTATATATATAAGTTACTAGTTATAAGTATAACAGATTTAGATTATATATACAGATTATATATATATATATTAATTTATACATATAAGTTACTAGTTATAATTTACATATATATATTAATTTGCATCGTTTAAGACTATAAGTTACTATATAACAGAGTATATATATATAAACAGGATTATAATTTATTAATTTATATATATAAGTTACTAGTTATAAGTATAACAGATTATATATATATATTAATTTATACATATAAGTTACTACTTATATAACAAAGTATATATATATATATATAAAAGGATTTAGTAATATACTCACCGTGGCCGGAGGGAGGCAGAGGGACTCGAGTCAGAGTGGTCGGAGGGAGTCACCGAACCTGGTCAACGGCGCCGTTGAACAGAGAGGGTCACGGAGTGAGAGACTCTGAGAGGGAGAGAGAGAGAGAGCGAGGGAGAGAGANGAGAGAGAGAGAGAGAGAGAGAGAGAGAGAGAGAGAGAGAATGGGGGGGCGGCCGAATGAGGGAAAGGGGGGGGGGGGGAACTGGGAAAGGGCCAAAGGAACCCTAACCCGTTCCCTACCAAACGACGCCGTTTGGTTTAGACCAAATGGCGTCGTGGCATTAAATTTTTTTTGTATTTCATTTAAACAAAACGACGCCATTTCATATGAAACGGCGTCGTTTATATAAGTGAATATATATATATAATATATATAACCGGTCGGTCGTTGCCCGGTTTTCTGTGGGGTTGAACCGGAACCGAGCCGACCGACTTCGGTTTTCATAAATTTCTACTGCCAGCCGACCGGTTCTTCGCCGGTTTCGGCTGGTTCTGGCGTCCTACGGTCGGTCTCCGTCGGTGGAGGTCGGTTTTCCGGTTCCATGTACACCCCTAACTGGTTGGTTTATCCACCCAAATCGACCATCAATTCCTAAACATCTGCCTGTATCAAGCAACCTTGAGAAATAAAAATGTCTGAAAACCCTCTATATAAGACTGCATTATCCAGAGCAGTCAAAATAAAGCACCTCATCCCAGCACCCAAAAAAATATAAATAAAACAAAATAAATAAAGAACCTTGTTTTAGGAATCTGAAGGAGAACTTGATTAAAGTAGACAAAGAAGCTACTGTTCGTATAGCATCCCTTGTGAGAATACATGCAACCATGTAGATGAAGCAGTGACTATCACGAGTTTTAATACAAATTATTCTAAACCTTCACTTCCATAAGGAAAACATTACATTCTCAGGAGCTTCATCCCATAAAACTGAAAGAGAGTTTGATACCACACACAGCTCTACTTTTTCTGTCTGCTCTTAACTCTGATAATCCTCCGCACCATCTGCTCATAAATGTGTTAATTCAAATTAAGAACATAAAAAAGAAATAGATGAGGTATTACTCAAATATAAAATAAATGCTACAATAACATATGCCTTCCAAATAGTTTCATACTCTTATGGATTCCTTCATCTCCTGGATTAGTTTGATTTGAAGCTCCACATTTGGGTTTTATGTTGTGAGCATCTGAGTTTAAGACACACACACACATAGTCTTTTTTTCATCTGAACAAAAGAAACAGTCGAGTTAGGGCTTATTGGGACACGGGAATAATCTGCCCAGTAAGTCTAGTGGGAGATCATGACTAGGTTTAAGATCATAAATTATCAATTCCTCCCAGTTGGCATGTCATCTTAGCTCTTCCCAGTAATTTTAGCCCATTTTTTTTATGCCATTTGATTTTGTGAATTAGGTTACAAATATTTGAAACAAAAAACAAAAGAACTGGGAAAATGAAGTCTTGATAAGTTCCACCAAGAACATATTTATGTATCGTCACTAAAATCCTTCCTATCACTAAGAAATAAGCTATATCATCTTATTATTAACACTCAACAAGATTTTTACAACTCAAAAATTAATTTCATAAGGTCACAAAGGAGCAAGAGCGCACTAAGAAAACTATTATAAGAAATGAGATGTAAGCCCAGCTATGTTGATATATGATCAACTTCTTGTGGATTTGCTATGTTAAATCCTATACTAAATCCTTTATGGGACAACATAGAAATTAAGAGAGGATGGTATGAAGACTTTAAAAGTATAAATGCAAGGGTGATAGGAGCTCCAACTAGTGCATTGAGAGGACTAAAACTCCTCCAATTCTCAGAAATTGTAACGTCTCTTTGTTTTCTTAAATTATTTCCTATTTATTTATCTTTGATTTTTCTCTTTTTTCTGCTTTTGTTGTGTGTGGGCCCCCCTCCCTACCTCAACCTAGCTTTCGTGGTAACACTTATTGCTTGCCAAACCAGCATATTCTCAAAGACTACCATAAGCGGTATATCAGTTTACAATGATGTCATAAAATTATATGAACGTGGAAATTCTATTTCTGAACTCGTGGAATGTTTTAGTGCAAACTTGTGCGCCAGAGTAAAGCCAGCTCCCAATTCCACTCACCACTAGCTAAAATTCTTATGGTCCTACATATCAAGTCTCCACAATTTTCTCCCCAAAGAAGACTTAAATAGGTAAAGGAAAATAAAGTCATATATCCACAAGAACACAGAATATGTAGGTTCTTTCCAATCAAACCCTAGCTTGGAAGTGCATAAGACAAAATGAATGCTGTTTAATACCTGAGCATACACCTCCAGCTTGTTTCGGGTTTGTGAAAAATCATTCTGTACCCAAATTAAGGCTTTGGAGAAACTGAAATGTATAGGTTTTTAATAGAAAGAGGGCAAGGTTAGAAAGTAAATTATGCAAATATAGAAAATTGACACAGAAAGAATAAATCAAGAAGGAGAATGAAGCAAAATATTCTTAACATAGATGGAATATAATTAGTTAATACAGAACTGAATAATATTGACATCTCCATTCAAATAATGGACCAAAAAGAACAATGGAAAGATAAACTTAGTTATAAATAAATATAATCAACTATGCCTTGATTCAAAATGTAAGGTTTACCATATAGGTGGTATGCTAAAACTGCTCAGATGTCATTGAGCTTCTAGGTTGAATGTGGCTGAAAGCATAGGTTAAATGTTGAATATGGATGAAAACATTCGTTGAATTTGATTGTGGCTGAAAATCATGGCTGTTATTCTACATGACCAAGTTTTTTCAAAAAGAGCAAAGCCAAGTAGTGGGGTATTCATGCACATGCCAACATGGTAACGGAGAAGGTAATTGCCGATATGGGATTAGCATGTCTCAAGTCTTCTCTTTGTAAGGTTACATTGAAATTATTTCTTTGATCAAGTTGGCTACCTTATCGTAAGCATTAAGCATCATATTGAGATCTTCTCTAGTTATTTGCCTGAATTTGATGGTCTAGTTTGAAGAGAAACAGACCAGCATGTGGATCCTACAACATTAAATGTTGCCTGTGCGAGGCTTCCGACATGTGTGGGCCTCACATAGATATTTGATATTGTGTCTCTCCCTTTGATTTGGATACTCCAATTCGGGCAGAGAATCAAAGACGAGCTCCATCCGTCAATGTCACTAAGATAGTTGAACTGATGGGGGAAAAGAGAAAAGAAAACATAGTACATACCCCATAGTAGTGTGCATATTTTAATGAAGCAAAATATCTGTTTCTTTGTCATTTATCTGTTATAGAATTGACTTATCAGCTGAAATGAAAAGATATTAGTTACCTTCTTGGATGCATTGCAGACTAGATTTTCAGCCTTTGCAGCCAAGTTGGAATCTCCTTCCCTTTAAGAATAGAGGGAATTAGGTTCAACCCAAAGGAGAGGGATCTCTACCTACTTTGTGTATCATACATACATACATACAAATACACATGCATGTATGTACGTGTGTGCATGCACCCTATATGTATGTTAAGCTGCCCCCTGACTCTATGTTAAGTAATGTAAAGTAATGAAACAGATATCTATCAAAAAAATAAAGTTGCTTTACATTTATGAGGATTAGGTAACTTGTACCCTAGTTAGTGTAGCATGCCCAAATATGTCAAGTAATAAGGTAGCTGAGGTTCCCAAGTAGTGATTCCTAGTTCATAGGAAAGGAGAAAGTGCAGTATGTGGTAGTTAGTATTCAACTTTGGACAAAATTATAACAGATAAATAAAAGTCAGACCTGAGGTTGAACCAAAAAATAAACTTAACTAGGCAGTTCATGATGGAAATTAACTAAAACAAATTAGTGGAAAATTTTGATTGAGAGTTTAAAACATCCCTTTTAATTTAGAAGATTGTTATTATTTGGGAATACATGGATAGGCCTAAGCCCATGGGACCACATGAATACAAGAAGAACCGCACAGAGCAATCGTACAAGGAAGAAACTTGGAAATAGAGGAAAAAGCATATTGAAAATTACAAGAATTTAAAGGGCTTCACAAAGTGATCACATTTATCTGAACTTCACCCAGAGATGGAGGACAAAAAGATTTTCTTCCAAATACATGCCTTCCAATTGGATATCCAATTAGAAGGCTTAGACAAAGTAGTAATCTAGGTCAGGGTGTTAAATGGATTCGATACCTCTTTCTGGGGATTTATTCGCCTTATATAGAACATATTTACATGGCTATGTACACTCTAATTTTGAGTAGGAAGACCACCTAACTTTGAGCCCCTAAATTACGCCTGATGTTCAGATAGCAGCGCCGTGTGTAGCCTCCCTCTATTTAGCAGGTAGCCTCCCTCTATTTAGCAGCGTTGACTAGCTGACCTATATACAATCTAAACTACTACAACTGTATAGTATTACAAATAAAATGTGGACTGTTGTACATTGACAGCCCCCCTCAAATTGATGCCCGTAGATCAACAAGCATCAATTTGTTACTTAGGAAGCAATGTCAATGATGAGTGAGAGCCTTGGTGAAGATATCAGTAATTTATAGTTCAGTGGAAATATGTGGAAGAGTGATAACACAAGCTTCAAATGCTTCACGGATAGAGTGACAATCGACTTGAATATGCTTCGTGCGCTCATGATAGACAGGATTGGCCGTGATCTGAATAGTACTCGTATTATCGACATGTAGAGGTGTGGGATCGGTCTCTGAAAAATCTAGCTCAGAAAGCATACCTCGAAGCCAAATAATTTCAGAACAAGCTAAAGACATCGCCCGGTATTCAGATTCCGTAGATGACTTAGAAACTCTGTCTTGTTTCTTACTCTTCCAAGAGATCAATGCATTACCTAAGAACACACACCAACCAGTGATGGAGCGACATGTATCCGCACAACCAGCCCAATCAGCATCTCTATAAGCAGCAAGACGAGTAAAGTTGCCGGCTGGGAAGAATAAACCACAGGCAGAAGTGCCCTGAACATAGCGTATGATCCTATGGACAGCAGCCAAATGAAGATGACGAGGAGTCTGAAGAAACTGACTAACTTGTTGTATAGCAAAAGAAATGTCTGGTCTAGTAATGGTGAGATAAACAAGGCTACCCACCAACTTTCGATATAAACGAGGATCAACAAGTAAGTCACCCTCCTCTTTGCGAAGCTTGTCATTTAATTCCATAGGAGTATCAATAGAAGTAGCCTCTTGTAGGCCAGCTGTAGCCACCAAGTCACTAGCATACTTATGTTGATTGAGTGAAATACCAGAGGGACTACGATGCACCTCAAGACCAAGAAAATATGTGAGAGATCCCAAATCTTTCATATGAAAGGACTCTAAGAGATGAGTCTTGAGCTGGCCAAGTAAGACAGAATCGAAACCAATGATCACAATATCCTCAACATAAACTAAAAGAACAACAATACCCATGTCTAATTTCTGAAGAAACAATGAAGTATCATACTTGCTCTGCTTGAATAAAAATTGTAAGAAAGTTGTGTGGAATTTATCAAACCAGGCCCTCGGAGCCTGTTTGAGACCATAAAGGGAGTGACGAAGCTTACACACATGTGAAGTCAGAGAGGTGAACAATCCCGGGGGTGGCTTAATATAAATACACTCTTTAAGATCCCCGTAAAGGAAAACATTCTTAACATCCATTTGATGTAATGGCCAATCACTAGAAGCAGCAAGAGCTAGAATCGTACGAACAGTAGTCATCTTAGCCACAGGAGCAAAGGTCTCTTCATAATTGACACCATATTCTTGATTATTCCCAAGTGCAACAAGCCGAGCTTTGTAACGATCCAAACTTCCATCAGATTGGATTTTGACTGAATAAACTCATTTGCAACCTAAAGGAACAATGGTAGGAGGACATGGCTCAATGTCCCAAGTGTGATTGGCCTCTAAAGCGGCAATTTCTTCTTGCATAGCTTGTCGCCAACAATCATGCTTGACAGCATGTGGGAATATCAAAATTGGACAATGCAACAGTAAGAGCATAAGCAAACCACCCATACCTATCCGGAGGTACTGACACTCGAGAAGAGCAACGTACCAAGTGCTCTGAAGGTGCTGCAACTGATTGGTCTTGGAGCATGGTAGGATCAGATATCGGTTGAGCCACCGGAAAAGACTGTGGGTGGGAGCGTCTCGTATACACAATACCCGGTTTAAAACGAGAGCTGACTGGATGAAGATTTGAGAACTGCTGTTCAAAAGAGGGGAGGACCACAGTAGAAGAAGAGGGTATAGAGGACACAAGAAAGAAATGTTGATTTTAAAAAAAAATAACATTCCTAGAAATGCGTGTACGATGTAAAGTAGGATCATAGCAAACAAATCCTTTTTGACACACATTATATCCCAAGAATGCACATCTAACAGATTGAGCAGATAATTTATGTCGCTCATGAGGAGGTAAATGGACAAAACATACACAACCAAAGATACGGAGATTATCATAACTAGGTTGTTTAGCAAACAAGCAGAAATAGGGAGACTCCATTTGTAAGACTTGGGAAGGTAAATCATTAATCAAGTGAGTAGCAGTTTTCAAAGCCTCGACCCAGAACATGGATGGAACAAAGAATTCTAACAAGAAAGTACGTACCACATCAAGAAGATGACGATTTTTGCGTTCGGCTACTCCATTCTGTTGAGGAGTAGCAAAACATGAACGTTGATGAATAATACCTTTAGAAGCCAAGAATGCCTGAAACTCAGTAGAAAAATATTCACCACCAGAATCTGTGCATAATGTCTTAATAGTTGCAGAGAATTGATTGTCAATATACACGAAAAACTCAATGAAAGTACGAAAAACCTCAGATTTAGAGCAAAAAAAACAAACCCAAGTGAATCTGCTATAATCATTGATGAAAGTCATATAATATTTAAATTTTTCATGTGAACTAACAGGGAAGGTCCCCAAACATCACTATGAATAAGATCAAAGCAGTGAAAAGCTCTACTAGCATACAAAGGAAATCAAAGAATTTTGCTTTTACCAAGTTTACAAGAACCACACTGAAGAGATAAAGAAGAACGTTCTTCATTATCAAGAAAACCCGAGTGAAATACATGAGATAAGATCTGAGCATTGGGATGACATAAACGACGATGTCACATCATACTTAGACCAGGAACATTATGACAAGTAAAAGAATTAATAGACGAAACTGAAGAAAGTACTGGAACAGGCAAGAATAGTGGAAACAAACGCCCCACTTTAGGTTCCTTTGTGATCGGCTCCCCCGTTACCTAGTCTGCACAACACAACCATCACTAGAAAAATAAGCACAATTGTTATCAACTAATTGACCAACAGAAATAAGATTTGTGGAAAGTTGAGGAGCAAGAAACACATCAGTAAATTGAGAAGAGGCATCTTCGACAGCAGCTATTGGCAAAGAACTACCATTGGTAGTCTGAATGGCAGATTGACCAGCATAGGGCCGAACATGACATAGAGCGGTAGGAGTATTCGTCATGTGATTAGAAGCACCTGAGTCTACATACCAGAGTTTAGTTGTATTTTTACCTTGAAACCACATTGCAGATAATGTCGAAATTAGCATCTGTTGCATCATTTCTGGCAAGCAGTAATTTGTTACAGGAGATGCAAGATCAGAGGAAGCACCGGAGGAAGAGCCATGTGCTATAGAAGTCTGAAATGCTTGAGCCTGATGATTTTGGGGGCGTATACGAAAGTCCTTGATAATGTGACCCTTCTTCTTACAATAAGAACAGTATTTCTTAGAACAATTAGCAGCAATATGCCCATATTCCTTGCAGCAGAAACACTGTAAGGTGCTAGAATGTACAGGCGATCCTCGTCGTTCATAAGTGATAGGAGGGAACCCTGAACTACCATGAGATTGTTCCAGAGAAGCTTGAGTACTAAGCCTTTGTTCTTCACGAAGTAACTCACCAAAACAAACATCAAGATAAGGAATAGAAGAGCGATTCAGCAGAGAAGAGCGAACAAATTCATACTCAGGGTGGAGTTTCATAAGAAATTGATCACGACAACGAGTCTCGTGAAGACTTTGAATAGTGGAAAGAGAGGCAATAGGAACATCTACAGTAACCAAATCAAAATATTCGTTCCAAAGAGTCAGGAATGCTGAATAATAGTCTTGGATGGAACGATTGTCATGTGAAAACATGGCAGTCGTATGCTCTAACTGAAAACGACGAGCACCATTATCTTGATGATATACTTTCTTTAAGTAAGTCCACGAAAAACCAGAAAAAATTGTTGCCGACCAGAAGAACTGACCAAGAAGAACGACTAAGAAACCAGAAAAAAAAAATTGTTGCCAACCAAGAGAAAATTGCCGAGAAACCAGAAAAAAAAAATTGTTGCCGACCGAAAAACAAAAGAACCAAGGATCGAAAGTCTGAGGTGACCCAGAAGGGCCAGACCAAAACAAATCGAGAAGCCAAATCAAACCAGAAGAAAACGTTACACTTGACTGGCGAGTAAAATCCGAGTGAGACCCCCGTCGATTAAATCTGCGGCTACGAGTGGTCAAATCTGCGACTGCGAGTGGTCAAATCCGATGGCCCCCAAAGCTGAGAAGAAGCCTGCCGAGAATTTCTATAGAGAAAAAAAAATTTCTGTAGAGAAAGTGCCGAGAATTTCTATAGACAGAACTGTCGACAACCTCAAAGGACCACAACACTAGAGATAGACCAAAACACAAGAAATAGATCGAAAAAATTCAAGAAAGCTCTGATACCA
The DNA here is from genome assembly GCA_011037825.1 of Carya cathayensis. Classification (NCBI taxonomy): domain Eukaryota; kingdom Viridiplantae; phylum Streptophyta; class Magnoliopsida; order Fagales; family Juglandaceae; genus Carya; species Carya cathayensis. Next base: position 68,685 of record QGSO01000553.1, read on the forward strand.
TGTTAAATGGATTCGATACCTCTTTCTGAGGATTTATTCTCCTTATATAGAACATATTTACATGGCTATGTATTGTCTAATTTTGAGTGGGAAGACCACCTAACTTTGAACCCCTAAATTGCACCTGATGTTCAAACAACAACGTCGTGTGTAGCCTCCCTCTATTTAGCAGTGTTGACTAGCCGACCTATATACAATCTAAACTACTACAACTGTATAGTATTACAAATATTACAAATAAAATGTGGACTGTTGTACGTTGACACAGGGAGCATACACAAGTATCAGGGTCATATTTGATATTTGGATGGTCAAAATTTGAATTTTACAACATCCTAGTCTAAGGCATGTGAAAAGACGAACACAGTTATATTTAACTTCCAAAAGTTATTAGCAATTTCTCTTGATTACTTCTCAATAGGCCATCATTAATCTATTACTTCTTAATAAGCCATTATTAATCTATTAATTCTTGATTAGCCATCGTTTGTCTTTAGGCTGTGTGAATAATTGGAAGCCTTACTTTTCCTTGTTCATCTGATCACAAGCGTGAATGAGATCGGCACATGCAAGTCTCACATGCTCGGCACCGATGCTGTAACACCAAACAAAAAGGTAAGATCTTGTTTGTAATCACTAAGAGATGGAAGGACAAGATTAATCTTCCACATCTCTCTAGGAGCAACTAAAAGTCATATTGTGAAGTCTGCATGGAATTCATGATTAGTTAAAGAGAGTTGCTATGCCCACAAAAAGAATCACAAAAAACTACCTCACAAATTGAAGTGACATGATGTGGTACATCACATTCTCTTTACAATAAAGCAAGCCTTACAATCGAATGTATCACATCAAGCCACATTACTTTGTTAAGTAGTTTTTTGTAATTATTTTTGTGGACCGTATTTCCCTAAGTTAAATAAACACTAAAAAAATGACATAAAAGTTTAACTACTCACATAAGTATCACGTTCAATGGCCGATAATGTCAATAAGATGATCATATGAGCAAAAGCAATATTATTCAATCTCAGAATACTAATTTTGTAGCTTACAGGATCCATTTAAATTAAAAGTAGCAGGTCACTTAGCATCACATCATTTGAATCTTAAAAGTTCGACTCCAAATCATGAGGATTTTTCATATTCAATACAAGTAATGGAAGTCTATTCTGCAGAATCCCACTATGATGGAAATCTATTCAATACCAGTAATCATAAAAGTAGCAGGTTACTTAGCATCACATCATTCGGATCTTTAGAGTTACACTGCCTTTCCCGTCCACTAAGATGGATGTCTAGTCCCAAACCTTTGATACCTAGACTAGAACAAAGCAAAGGATTTTGTGAAAACCAGTCAGATTTTAAACAATGTTACAATCAGATTTATATATAACCTAATAGATCTAAACTGCCTTTCATAATAGCTGGCTTGTCGACATACCATCTTTAACCTTCACTGACTTTCTCCATTTATCAGACATAAGTGAACATCGTTAAATATTGTATAAATAAATTATTATTTCATACAACCTCAAGCTTCTCTCCTCTACTTTGTGAGAAAGTGTAGCCAATGTAGAGAAGTCGACTTCAGGACAATCCCTGCAGATAAAGACATATGAACAAGAAATAATCTAAAGTAGGTGTAACATTGATAATCAAACTAAATAAACTTGATCGAGTATGGAGGTACATGTAGCTTGTTAATTCTGATAAAATTGTTTCGACATCAATGAGGTACGTATCGATCACCAGCACAACATGCTCAGGTTCCTCCAAACTTTCCAAAGACTGAATATGAGAAAACTGATTGCTTATTATTCCCTGCAATTAATGACTTCAATCCACCTTGCCAAACACCTGAACATTCTTTTCCAAACGAATTTTTGAGGCAGAATACATGTTGCATCTCATTCAAAATTAAATCTATATATTTTTCAAATAAAATCGAACTTGTATTAATATACAAATATTATTAAATAGATGAATTAATGCATTACAAGGTGTCAGTATCCAATTATAAAACAGATATCTAAGAATTCAAAGCCTAGACAACTGAGAGAATCCAAGTCTGGATTCATCTTATACAAGCACATGATATCATTTCAACACCCAACAATATATAAATCCCAACAGAGTAAGAGCAAAAGGGATCCTTGGCAAAGAAGACATCACAGCATAACCAAAAACAAAATGAAAAAGAATATATCACCTCATCAAACAATGATTGCACATATCCTTGGAGCAGTTCTTTAAGAATAGACAAGGCCATTCTGTATAAAATAGTGGCAGATACCCTAAACAACAGAAGCTAAAAGAAAAGTTTAAGCAATGGTGAGAAGGAAACAATTATGCATGAGACATACTTGCTTCAGCATGAGGCTTAAAAGGCAAAATGAGCTGCAGATGACAACAATGTGCGTCAGACTGCCATGAGTTTAGCATGATGCCTCGTAGATATAACACCTACAATTTCTAAATTAACATCTTTGCCATGTCAATGACAAATTGACCCTTCACAATATTTCTGTCAAATCATCATTCTGGACTTGCATCATATTACATACCTAGATATACGGAGTTATAAAGAGAGAAATCTCCATAAAAGCAATCATGGAATAATGCGGTAAGGATAAAAAACTCCTGTAGCATCAGCTCAATAGAGGCTTATTCCCCCAGTGGCGCCACCCTTCAGATGATTCAAACTCCAAACTGTCGGGCGTTTACAACAACGCTGTCAATGGTACTCCATTAGAATTTCAAAATCCATAAATCAATAGCGTTATTCTTATAATAATCGGCCAACGTACCAAGTCATGACAACAAACTACCCCGGTGCAAAGCATAAAATTGAATATCTATCTTTTCTTGAAGGAAATGACAAAATGTATGCCTTTTCTGGAATTGATATCTAGGTGGCAAAACTTTATTGGATGGCTTCACAACTGCAAATTCCAAAACTTAGAAGAATCCTATGTAAAGCCCTGCTCAGTTGCAAACAAATGTACGCTTACTACATGTTTAGGTTCTAGAGAATCTAATTTGAACAACATTACCATAAAAAACTTGAAAGAATTTACTGCTCTCAATCAATACATTTAATGATTTAAGGCAAGTGCAGATTTACTATTGCATCAAAAGATTTTATAGCAATAAATAACATTCTGGTATGTAAAGCACTTAAATTATATGCGCTTACAATTAGGTGCACTCCTCGTTACACCTAACATGATGAGCAATTGTTAGTGTATATCTGAGCATGACATACATTGTTGACTCACTTCTTGATAATTTAAGCTTTTGGTATAAGGTACCATAAAAAAAAGGTTGTATTGGGATTCTCTATTATCCCATTTAAGTTTGTAAGTGCACATAACAACTACCACCCAATAAAGGACTCAACACCCCACAAGGCACGAGAAAGGGAGAGGAGGTATAGAAAAGGAACAAAAGAAACAAAAGTAAATAAAAGAAGCACACTTGTTACAATTCTGATAAAATGGCTATTTCTATTAATAAGGGTAAGGTTTAAGGAAAATTCGAAATTATATTTCCTGTCTTTGGAGCAAACAAACTCCAATGTAGTGCCAACTATTTTGTTGCAAAAAAAGTAAAATATTTGTCAGTTATTCACGTTAATACTGATAACAGACGTAAATTCCTTAGTTTCAATAATTGATTAGTCAGAAATCTCTTTAAAATTCAATCCATTCACTTTTTATGTAACAGTACAGAATTTCAAATGTTCGCTTCTCTTTTTAGCTGAGCATTTATTTACTTACCTCATTAGAGGGTCACCATATAAGGCAAACTTTTATATTGCCTTTCTACCACATAAATAGCATCCACTACTTTTGAAAACAATGTAAAAATGACAATTATTTGTTGGAGTTGGAGACTTTGAGCTTGCTAGAGTTGGTTTTTTGATATAGGGGTGCCAACTTCCAAATATGTCTGCATTATCTTTCTTTACCATTATTGGTAGTTAATAACTATAAACACCATTCTTGTTGTACACAGATAAGATGTCCTGCACCATGACTAGTCCATCAAATGTGAATCACGCTTATATGACCTCCATCACCTCATATTTTCACATGAGAAAAAAAACACAGTTTAAAGGAAGTGGAGATGTCGAGAAGAAACCAACTAAGTACACCAGCATATATGAGAGGAGCTAATGACAAAACTAAACAAGAAATGAAAAAGAATTTAAGGATTCAAAATGTCTAGAATCTATAAAATCTTACACAATTCCACTAAATCCCCAGAGAGCACTAGTAGACTAGATATTAACTAACTCAAACAGAACATATGAATCAGAATATCTTATGAAAAGAAAGCAAAGGCCCAAATAGACTCTGTAGGTATATTTCTAAATTTATTAGAAATGAGGGAAAAAAAAAATCCATACAGGACAAAAGGCAGGACTCCACAGTGAATGATTGAGAGAGAGAGATAATAAGGAATGTGTACATAATGAATGGGCAGAGGAAATGACAACTGTCATCTGTATGAGCTTTTGCTCTTTCCCTCCTCTTAGCTATCTTATTTACATTCTCTTTGACCTTTCTTCAGATTTCCTTATAACTTAGTACACGTTACACACCCCGCTGAAAGATTTCTTATAAAACATATATTTTCTCTAGAGTCCTTCACACTCACATGGGGCATTTCTTGAAGAGCCACAAACTGAACCCTAAATGGCAATTGGACCAGAAACAGATAATGGACAGCTGGCTAGAAATATTGCTGCTAGGATTACTCACAATGCAAACATTAATAGGATAAAAGAACAAACAGGTATCCTCAAAAGATGCAAGGAAGACCAAACAATTTAATAAAGCCTCAATATTAAAAGGAAGAAGATAACCTAATATAAAACCATGACTAAAATACTTCACTAACAAGATTATGAGCTTTGCTTTTGTTATGATCAGGGAATGAACATAAAGGGCATTCTACAAGGACAGAGATAATGAATAACAAAAATAATGAAAATGCTGTTTTTTTTTTTTTTTTTTTGTCAAACCAAAGTTTAGCAATAGAAATCAAGAATCATTTATTCAGAAATGAGAATCAAACGTAACCAAAAAGATTCCTGTAGTAATTTATTTTGGGTCCATGGCCTGCCCATTGAACTACATAACAGGAGGCGGTTTTACTCCCAAGCAAAGGTAGAATTAGGATTTGATCCAAGCCTCTAGAGACAACCCAGAGAATTAACTAACAAGGTTAACATTTGGAGGTTTACCACTGTGCAAGGACAGCATCCTGCGAGCAAAAAACCTCAGATCATACACGTTGGCATCAAGTTTAAAAAGTTGGTTTGTGGCAGGACACAAATTTGATTATATTGAACTCTATAGTTTCTATTGGTTAGTTCGAGAACATTAGAATGTGAAAAAAAATAGCATTTTCTGAGAAATGATGTCATCAGTCAATTTTTCAATAGTGTTAAAATCACATATCCATGTGAGAGCACAAGGTTATGAAGTTCCTTTTTTTCAACACTTTAAGTAAGACACGCCACCTCCCCCCCCCCCCCCCCCCCCCCCCCCCCCCCCCCCCAAAAAAAAAAAAAAGGGGAAAAAGTAACAAATATTAGATCATAGGAAACACAATTTTAAAACCCTTCTATTATTTTTGTTTTCGAATAATTGGAGCTTAAAGAGTGTTTTGAGTAAACATTCCGTTTTAAAAAATCAACCTCAACCAAAAGAAAGTAAATAAAGGAAGATGGTGAAACTCCAACATAAACAGTTACAACAAAGACCCCACACAGAGAAGGAAAAAGAAAAAGGAAAAGGTCCATATCTAAGGCTAAGAACTTCTAAATGATCCAGAAAAGAAAGGGAAATCTCAATTCATCTCCCCCCATCCCCCCATCTCTCTCTCTCCATCTAGAGATCCAACACACAAAAAATGTCCTTTCAATCAAATCACTGAGAGTCAAACTAATTATAATTATTTGCTACTAGGCATACACTTCTTCTATTTTCCATTAATCTTCAGTCCAAATTCAGAGAAGCATCAAGGGAACCCATTAAGAAAAACAGCTGGGTCAAATTTGTTGCATAAACTCTGTTTTCAAAGACTAGTGATCCATAAATCCATAAAGGAAAACGAATTGCATCTTTCATACCCTATGTGGTTCACATATTGTGAAACAGCTGACTCCAAAATCAGGGTGATACAAAAAACATCTTCCTAGTCCATTGAATTTCCCTTGTTTCTCTCCAGCATTAGATTATTTTCATGCCCACCCACAACTGACTGAATGAAGAACCAACTAGCAAGAATAGGTAACCGAATGAAACAACAGATAGGATAATCAGATTGGCTACTTCTTAATGATTTTTGACGCAATCACAAAGGGCATTTTATGATATAGACATAAAATTATAGGGCATGACTCTCATGCTCGAACTGACCTGACTGATGACCATATAAGACAAAAAACTGAGCAGGTTGGTATTATTAAGTACAAGGCTAAGGAGTGGGTATCCACCAACATTCCAGGTTCAACCATTTAAGGGAATTGTTGAACTGATTTCTAATGTTATCTCCACGGGCTGCGCACATTTGAGGACAATGCCACTATTCTCTCGCTCTTAGTAACATGACTAACGACCGTATCAAGACAGGAAAGCTAAAGCACTCTTCTTCACATGGACAGCGGCTCTAGGGAAGATATTGACAACTGATAATCTGCGAAAGCGTTGAATAATTATCTCAGATTGGTGCTGTCTGTGCAAAAGAGAGGGTGAATCAGTGGATCATCTCTTGCTACATTGTGAGATAGCTAGAGCATTGTGGAGCGAAGTGTTCAGTCGCTTAGAGTTAAACTAGGTAATGCCGGCTACAATGGTTGAGCTTCTGGCCAGCTGGTCAATTCCAGGTGGGGTCCCTCAAATCAAAGCAGTGTGGAAGATGGTTCCCATCTGCATTATGTGGTGCTTATGGCGTGAATATAATGAGCGGACGTTTGAAGATAAGGAGCGTCTTTAGAGGAGCTTCAGTCTTTATTTTTCCGTACTTTATGCCTTTGGGCCATAGCTATAGACTTTAATTGCCTAAGTTTTCATGATTTCCTTGTTTCTAATAGTTTGAACTAGATAGGTGCTCCACTTGTATACCTTCTTGTGTACTTGGACTCTATCTATTATCATTAATACTACCGTTTACTTATAACAAAAAAAAAAAAAAAAAAAAAAGGAAAGCTAAACAGCTTTCTAACCTTACATACATAGTTGGGTCCAGGGAATCAAGTAACATTACTGGTTCTAACATTTTGAGGGCATTCTAGAGTAACTTGTTGCAAATATCAACAAAATCTCCATGGGCTAAGCACATTTGAGGAAAAAACAATTATTATGAGCAAGTTATTAGTTGGTGCAACTAGATTTTAATCAACTTCCCAAACATGATGTCAAGTTAACATATAGATACAGATAGACCACATATGACGAAGTTGATTTATCCATCCAATTCTCTAGTCCAAACCTGAGACTACATTTCAGATTTTCACTCAAGACATTATTTAGCTGGGAATATCATATGGGACCCCTTCAGATAGGTTTCAATTTCCTTCAAGGTGCACTTTCAAGATCAATGATCTTCCTCTCCATCTGCACTTGGCATTGGCACAGAGATGAACATAGTTAGAATATCCAAACACTTAAAAAGTAATGGCTCCTAAAAATCCATTTAAATAGTTTTCAGCCCAAAGAAAGTAGAATGAGGAACAGGAAGATATGAGGGTTTTGGGAGACAGTACGTAAGATCTTTGAGGAAAAGTTCAATTGGGAAACATAAATACTGAGATTTTCTCTTATCCGAGCACATAAATAACTCAAATGATTATCAATATATCTCTGCTAATTAGCATAACTCCAAGTAGCTATAACTTAAAAGTCAATAGATGCATAATAAAATGACCAATCAATCTAATTAAATCCATGATCTTACCCTCCATCCCCTTTATCAAAGAGAAGTTAATCAAATTTGAACTAGAGCTCATTGGCAATAGTTTTTTCAGGCATGTGGACATATCATCTTCCATTTGCAGAAACGCATCTATTTTTTGTAAGTTTTATCTAGTGTATATCTCACGTCTATTTTAAATAATATGTTAATATCAAGCAACCATTCTTCTTTATTCTTCTTACTAGTTCTTTCAGAAACAAAATGTATTAAGGGAAAAAACAGCTTTCATTTGCTTCCAAGATCAATATTTTCGCAGCTCCTTAAGGTTCTATCTAAATGACATAAAGTTGTTCATGCATGTTGCATGTATATAAGTCTGCTGAAGGCAGAAGAAATTTCACACTTAATTCACAAATATTCAACATTAATGAAAACAGTGCATCCCAATATTTCCTATTTGCAGTAATTCTCTTGTCATTACAGAAACACACTCCAATATTGCAATTTCTTTTTTAATTTTGGATGAATGTCTCCAAAAAATGTATTGAATCATGCCTGCATTCACATATCTAGAAATGTATTATTCTTGCTTTTTTTATAAGTAAATGATTATATTGATATGAATAGGCATAGCCCAAGTACACAAGATGGTATCTAGAAATGTATTATTCTGTTGGTGATATAAGAGATCAAAAGATTTCCTGATAACACTTCGTATACAAAAAATTTCAAAATTCAGAAAACATTTTGTGTTTCATATGCTTTCAAATAGAAAGAGAGAATATACTGACTATGCATACTTGTGAAATTTATTATACATGCTTTTTTTCTATATGAGGTACCGTAATGCCTAGTACTTGTAAAGATTTCTAAAGTCTTACTCAAACCTGTGCCTTCTATAAATAAATATTTACAATGCTTGTAGCCTTGATGAAAGCTTCTTATCTTTGACAAGGATTAAAGGGAAGGAAATGGTGATAAGGAGAATGTCTATTGTTTGATGTTCTTACCCAAAGAGAGGCGAAACGACATTGAGATTGTAAGATATAATTTCCCATTCACAGTTCTGGTCCATCAATGATGAAGATGGACCACAGCATAGTTCAATTATCTTGTTGCAGCATCTTCTCTTACAAAATCTGAAAAAAAAAAATCATCTTTTTCCATTGTAGTTCAATAATATTATAGATTTGGGCACTTTTAGTAGCTATGTTTATGGTTTAACTTTTTTCTATTATTGTTTTTTAAGATGGAGCTCATTTAATTATTGTGAAGTCCTTTCCATATTTGTATTAAATATTTCTGTTTTGTGACTTGTTTATTTCTCATGAACGAGTATTTGTGTGAACATTACAATAAATTGAAGGGAAAAATAAAACTTGAAGGGAAAATATACTTTGTGTCCTCTAATAACCAAACATTTCACACTTTGCACCCAAAACTAACAAAACCGATACATCACACCTCAATTCAAACCACCAAAAAGTTGCAATGTGCAACCTCTGTTAAGATCCGACTGTCAAGATTGTTCCGTCCTGCCAAACTTGGATGAGGGTGCTATATTTTTTGTTTTGATAGTTTTGAAAGTGCAATATGTTAGTTTTGGTAGTTTAGGGTGCAAAGTGTGAAATGTCGGATTGTTGAAGGATGCAAAGCGTAATTTTCCTAACTCAAATGTGTACTACCCACAAAATACTACACTTCTTTTATTGGTAGAATACCAATTTTTCTTCTAAAGTAGACTCCTAGAAGGATTTATAATGAGGTTCTAGAGTTCCTATTTTGTTTCACATCATGTTCTCTTAGTTTGTAATTTTTCTAATTTCTCACAGCAACCTTGCAGCCTCATCCCACTTTAAGAACTGTTGCACCCCAAAATACTACCCTTTTATCCCCAACCCTTAACATGGTTTATGTTCCTGAAACATCTATAAATTCTGTGGATATAAAAAATAAAAATATAACCTGCACTATGTATATGCATTCTCTCTCTCTCTCTCTCTCTCTCTCTCTCTCTCTCTCTCTCTCTCTCCCCTTATAAAATGAGGTACAAAAATCTTGTAAAAGTAAGTTTACAAATAGATGTGGCTTGATATGATATGTTAAATTGTAAAGCTATTTTTATTATAAAGTAGATCTAACATATCATATTATACTTTCGTAAGATCTCTTTGTAAATCTAGCACTTCTCTTATCCACTTCACAAAAGTAGTCCACTAAAAGTTTGCAGATAATGATGCAAGAGTACTTATGCAGATAATGCAACAGGGAGAACAGAGACAACCAAATCTACCGACATGCTACAATAAGAACCTACTCCAGGTCATGCTAATAAGAATCTCCCTGCAACTATCTAACAGCACAATAAAGCTATCATCACAATACACTAATCATTGGTTCAGATTGTTTTAAGCTTTTAGCTCAAATTTCCTTTCTTGACCTGACATGAAATTTATAACCCATATCTTGGGTGAGCTTTTATGATCATCCAAAGAAATATCAATGTAAATTCCATGCTTTAAATACCACGATGGATTATATTTGCATAAAGTTTGCACTGACCTTTTTCTTTCAAAAAAGAAAGAAAAATAAATAGAACAAAGGCCAGATATAATATGCCATTCCTATCAAGAAAAGAAAAGGATGGTACAATGTTCATATATTCCCAGAATGAAAAAAGAGAATCATCATTAGAAGCCTAGAACCTGAAAAGTCATAAGATATTTACCTGGACAAGAGTCTCAAATTTTCTTCTCAGGTGGGCAAATTCATTCTTAGTCCAATACAAAGTCTTGGAGCAACTGAAATATCATTCAAACAATGGATGCACTTTAACAATTCATATATAGAAATACTAAAAAAATAATGAAAAAATAAACACATGTATAGTCATATTGTAAAGATATTTTTTTTGATAAGTAAGAAAGTATATTAATAAAAAAATAGGCAAAAGCCAAGTTCAGTACAAAGAATGTCCTAGCAAGGTAGGAGCAATAGAAACACGGAAATCATGAAAATCTTGGCCATTAAAATTAACGACAATGGCCCTAGTACAAAGGGTTCTGAAAAGGAAAGCTTTCAGCTCCTCCATCGATCTCTCTTTGTCGTCGAACGTCCGTTTGTTGCGCTCCTACCACACACACCACATGATGCAAGTAGGAATCATCTTCCATATAGCCTTGATCTGGTTGTTGCCTCTTAAATCTGTCTAGCTAGCTAGAACCGCCACTACTGTCTCAGGCATAACCCAATCCAAGTCTAGTCTACAAAAAACCTCATTCCATAACCCTCGAGCTACCTCACAGTGTAGTAGGAGATGATCCACAGATTCACCCTCCTTCTTACACATGTAATACCAATCTACAATAATCACCCTTCGTTTTCTCAAATTATCCGTTGTGAGGATCTTACCCAAGGTGGCGGTCCACACAAAAAATGCTACTTTGAGAGGCCATATTGTAAGATATCTTAAGTTTAATAAGTGGTGTGTAAATTTTAGCAAATAAAAAGGAAAGAAAGCCGAACAAAAAGAGCTCATGTACATTCTCCACAGTGGATATGTGGTTATGAAATTGAATGTCCATTGGGGGAATGATACCAACAGTAAACATCCAATAAATAGATAGAGGAGTTCTGACTTCTGAACTTTCACATTGAAATGTAAAACTATTATCAGCATAAAACAATTAGTCGACTTTATCAGCATTGTTCTCAACGTTTGATCTATTGACCGAATGGTACTTTTATGATCATCATATTGAGATACTTCTCAAGGACTGATCACTAACTCATGTAACTTTTATATTTCCAAATGAAACTAATATCGTTACATTCTTCTCTTTCTTTGATTTGTTTTGGATAAGAAAAAGGAAATTCCAAGAGAAATCATAACAGGGTTGGAACCCTAGTAGGCGGAAAGGCACATAACAGAAAATACGGGGAAAAAAAATGGAAAAGATAAAGAAAAAGAAGAGAAAAAAACAATGACAGAACTGGTTCTTGAATTTCAGAAGATCCAGAAACTCAAACAAAAGAGAAAACAAAAGAACCATTTTCAACCATCCACTGTAAAGCAACCTCAAAAACTCATCCTTCCACTATAGCAGAGAAAGCTCTGTTTTTTTTTTTTTAATAAGCAATAAATCTCTATTAAAAAGCGAAAAAGGCACAACTCAAGTACACATGAAATATACCAAAAAAGACACCTACCTAGAAGAAACTAACGGTACAAGAAAGTCATGTAGATTAAGCCCATTAACGTCTGTAACATCAATTTATTTGCTGAAAACCCCATAAGCTTTGAATACACATTCTAAAAAAACTTCCAATTTAGTCTCCTATACTCAAAATAATATCTACCTTCCATTGTCACAAAAGATTTTTAATTCTACGACGCTTGTTAGCTTTAATCATACCCTTAACGTTCCAAGATACTAATTTAGGCTTCATATGGAAACATTTTCACCTCCCCTTGTCTCTACAGCCAGCTTCGATGGCCGTCAGCAAAGCCATAAGCTGAGCTTCAAATCCCTCACACGATAGCCTCTTATAATGCGGAATTTCTATAGCTTTTTGTATAACACAATTAGAAGAATTACACACATCATTTACTCCATGTTCTCTTGAAAAAAGTGATCTAAATGGAATAGGCTTTTCCCCTGAATAAGCATCCAGCTCCAAGCTAGAAATTTGCATCTCACTTCTCCTGTTACCATCTTAACAAAATATGCTCCCTCATACCTCTATGCTACTACTACCCACCTCATGGCTCATCCCCATTCGCCACTGCTTTTCCTTCCCCCGACTCGATATACAACCCCATTTCCTTTCCTAATGTGTAAAGTCAATAGGCCATGTTCCAATGACACTTTCTTCCGTTTTTTAGCAAGAAAGTACACTCATCCGCAAAATCACCCCCTCAAGTAGCTTTCTTTGTCACCATTAACACCTCTCGTCCCACCACAGTAACTATAGCAGATGATGGATGAGTCGCTGTGATTATAGCTTGCGTAACGGGACTACCTGCCATAATAGAGCTCGTATTAGATCCATCGGCACTTTCATTTGGCGATGGGTTTTTGTCGGAGTCACCCAACCCAAATCTCCCATCCATCGGATATGAGTAAAACTCCGGCCGGACATTGGCCGCCACACCTACCGGAGGTGCAATACGGTAGCAGGCTACGAACCGCAAGAAACCGACCCGATACATCGTTTCACTTGCCACTTATGAAAATTGGGCCGGGTTCTAGAAAAAGTCGGACCAGTTTACGAAATCGATTGAGTTTTGGGTCTGGAAATGTAGGTCCATTAAGGATTTGTGCTCCTTCGGCCCGTTTGACACTCGTCTACTCTTGTTTTCTACAACGTTCCCCTCTAAGTTAAACGAGCCCTTATACCCTTTAGCCCATTTTTAATTCGGCCCAATGCCGAATCCAAATTCTTTAAATTCCGGTTCACATCTAAAATCACATATCATTTTGATAGCTAAAGTAATGCCAGATTTATTCAGTGTACAAACTCGAAAAGAAAAATCATACTCATCAGCCTTACACTACACACATATTTTTATATTTTATCTTTTTATTTTTTTCCCTAAGTAGGTGTATAGTGTAGCTAGAATGGCTGAGTAAAAGAATTCTCGAGAAAAAATGGGACATACTGTTAAAAAATAGTTTTTTTTTATTTTTTTTAATATAGGTTACAATTTTGCACCTATAATATCATAGACCAAGACTTGTATTAATATATATATATATATATATGATAAGGCATTATATGATTGGAGACTATTTATTATATTTCACTTGTGAACCTATCATTTAATGTCATATCATGGGATGATAAATAGATTTTTTTTCTTTTGTAAAACAGAGTTGAAGGAGTATCATTATTTTACAAAAAACATAAAAAAACCGTTCAAAGAGTTGTAGAAAAGTTGTAAAAGAGTTGAAGGACGGATTATCGACCATTAGTTATGAATTGTAAAATACAGAGAGTGAGTGAGACATGAATACAAAGTTCCTGAAACAAGCTGCAGATATAAATATGGTTGGTAGATGAATGCATAATTCATAAATGAAAGTGTTTAATTTCTTACTACTCTTTATCATGCCCCTCACAAGCAAGAAGAAGTTCAGCACATGCAAGTTTGACATGCTCAGCACCAACACTGTACAAACCAAGAAATTAAGGCAAATGTATATAATTGCAGTTTCACAACCAAGAAAAAGATAAGATTTCACAAAGAAACCCAAAGAGTCATGCTACAAGCACCAAAGATTTAATTGAAGGATACACAAACTAAGCAAAAATAAATCTTATTGTTCACGTAAACATTAATGAACAATAATGCAATCAATAATAGACTGTAACATTACGTTATTACTATTATTAAGATCAGTTATTTTATTTTCAAGCCGATGTGTCGAATATACCATTCATATTACTTAAATGGTAAGATTTGATTTGTAAGATTCAAATTTTAAAATTTATCTTTCAAATCAAATTATATATATATATATATATATATATTTCATATAAGTACTTTATTATAGATGCTCTATATATCGATTTGAGAATATAATTTTTTATCATTATTTATGTTATTGTTAATCAACGTTTAGTGAACAATAAGATTTATTTATTTTTGTTAGTCCATGTATCCTACCATGAAATCTTCCGTGCACTGATTATTTCTCTATAACCCAAATCAAACGGATAAACGCCCTCATGATCATCACTATAATGAAGTATCTAATTACCTGCTCGATTTGTCGTACAATTCACGAGCACTAACATTGGCTTGTAGAAAATCAACATTCTCTTGGTTGCTGCATGCATGAAGATCAGAAGCGTATATATATATATATATAATGAATCTAAATTAATCATAATTTTTTTCCTTTTTTTTTCTTTCATTACTAAGCAATTATGAATAAAGCTGCAGGGAAATTTGTTGCCCAGATGACTAACACAAGAGGGGGTGAATTGAGTTGTATTTAAAAAAAATAACAATTATAAATCAAATATACAATATAAAATATAAACAAAATATGAAATAGTAATAAATATAAAGAGTAAGGGTAAGAGAAAAGCAAACTCAGTATGTTAACGAGGTTCGGCCCCACTGCCTACGTCCTCGCCTCAAGCTACCCCTTGAGGATCCCCGAATTCACTATTCAATCTCCTTCAGGTGGAGATAGAAACCTATTACACCTTTGAACAACACCGCTACAAAGGATCCGTGTAGAACACCCTCTACACTTGCAATCACCTTACACGTGGTGATTCAACGATTCCCTGTGTAGAACACTTTCTACACGCACAAGGGTTGTACACACCCTTTTACTGATACAAGATTTGATAGTGGGTAGGATATCAGAAAACACTCCTCAATGAGTGAAATAAGAACAATACTTGCACAAACTATATCTCTCAAAATGAATAAGAGTTAAGGCTCAATGTTTAGAGAATAGAGAATAAAAGTTTTGAATGAATATTGTATGCTCTTGGTGTTGTGAATGTGAAGCTCTCAAATGATCTATTTATAGGCATATGAGACTTCATATTCAAATTTAAAAAGATTCACATGTCAAAGACATCATCATTCACTTTTCAAAAATTCAAACCTAATCTTTTTACTTTTTGTATATGACAAAAGGAGCACACTTTGCTTTTCAAAAAAATCAAACCTAATCTTTTACTTTTTGCATATGACAAAAGGAGTACACTTTGTTTTTCAAAAATTTCAAACCTAATCTTTTACTTTTTGCATATAATAAAAGGAGCACACTTTACTTTTCAAAATTTTCAAACAAAGACATCTTCCTTTTGCATAAGTCAATAAAAGCATCAATCACTTTTGAAAATATTCAAATAAAACATGCACATGTGAAAGATGACAATCAATCATCTTTAATATTTTCAAAGTTCAAACCTTTAATCATGTGGAAAATGTATTTTCAAAGTTCAAACCTTTCAAAATATTCAAATTTAATTTTCAAAAATATTCATACACATGTGGAAAATGTATTTTAATGCTTTATGATAAAATATTAATTTTGAGCTTTAATCCTAATTTCGAATTTTAAGAGATTTACAACATTACTCTATGACTTTAATGTGAGCTTATTCCCTTCTTGCTCATGCTTGGTTTCTTGATGTGCTTGACTCCATTGTGTAGATAACTTGAGATTGAGACTCCTTTATTCTTTGAATTCATTTGTTATCATCAAAATCCATATGTAAATATATAATTACACAAAACTTGAAACCTTAGGTTCAACAAAATTAAAGTTAGAAATTAAATTAATAATAATAATAATTACATGTAATGGGTCAACTGAGAGAACAAAGTTTGGGCAGAAAAGCAATAGGAAGTGACCACTCTCACAACATAATCCGGTTGATTACGGTTCTTCATTAGTTGAAATTCCCAGAACTGGTCATTTACAAATCCCTGCATCCATCCATCCAAACAAATCACACTAAAACCCATTTTCCAAAAATTCATCAACATCTCATTTTCTCTACCTCCAAACGTAAACCATTATTTTAACACCCGATTTCATTCCTAAACACGTACGTGCATGCTTATCATGAGCATACGTACAAAAAATAATGCAAAAAATGGTGTTCAGATTCCAAAAAACAAGAAAAAACACTTCGACCATGGAACTGAAAACAAGAGAGATCAGATCAGTATGTTACGGAGAAAATATATAAATGAGAATCATATCATATCAAATTGATTGTAGCGGAGAGAGTAGAAGTTGAGATATTTTGGAGATCACTAGTACTGTTGAAACTTGATCAGTTGAAAATGTTGACAAGCTGCTTAGATCGAGACAGGACTGATCAAGGCGGAGAGGACAAGGAAGACGTTACCTCGTCATACATGCACTGAATGAAACCTTGAAGCAAACCTTTGTGAATATGCAACGTACGCCATTTTCACACGCACGCACAGATCACAGAGACAGATATGCATGGAGAATGGGAGCTGCCATGGAGAATGGGAGCTGCGAGTGTGGGTGTTTATTATACATAGAGCTAACCTGGTTCTTTGTTTAAACGGATGTGCAGCACTGCAGCTTCTTGTTTCTTAGCAGAAAGAGTAACTGGCGAAAGACATGAACACTTGGGCCTCATTTAGCCATAAAGTTGAAAGAAACCACGAATATGCCATATATATATAATGTCAACAATCTTTTTAAGTCCCTATGTATAATAATTCGCAAGGAAAAAAAAAAGAAAAACTTACAAAGAAAACTCTAAATCTTTTATTTCTTATTAATGATTTTCCTATTCACTTAATTAATTGTTATTTTAATTTGCAACAAGTTAAAAATAAGATGAAAGCTTTGGGTTTTGATGATCATGTATTAATTTTAAAGTAGTAAATGAATAACTTAAAACTTGAGAGCTTAGGTTGCGTCTAGATAGTGAGTTGATTTCAGATATTCTCTAAATAGTAGTGAAAAAATAATAATAAAATATTAAATAGTGGTGTAAAATAGTAAAAGCATATGAAAAGTAATGATAAAATAGTGAATAATAATTGAGTATTCTCACTAAACTTCACTACCCAAACTAGCCTTTAGACTAAATTTTATGAATCATAAATATTGATTGCACTATCAAATTAATAAGATTCCAACAATGCAAGGGAATGATTTGTTCATTAACTGAATTCCTGAAATTATTTTAACGGTAAGCGAAATAATGTTGTTCGTTAAATTGAAAAAAATTATGATGAGTTTTGTCGTTTCCTAATGGGAAATTCTTCAAAATCAATAATGAATCATAAATATTGATTGAGGAATATGAGCTATGAAAGGTATAACAAGCATATCTTGTCTCCACATTAGATTAAGAATAGGGATAGAGAAATAAAAAACCGTTGACTTTATAGAGTCGTCGAACCGGCCCAATCAACAACTAGAGTTGTATGCATTTATATGGACAGAAAGCAAACGACATAGATCGAGATTATTCAATACGTCTCAAAGGTAGGAATTTCCCTTTTTTATAGGAACTACTATACCGGAATAGTTATCCGATTAACAACATTTTGATTATTGAAATTTTAAAGATACTTGTTAATTACATTCTAATAACATAATCACCAACAAAATGATTGAGATGCTAGCTACCATTTTTCCCATCCATAAAAGCAACTCAACTGTATCAGTTTACGTACTTATGAAGGAGCTCGATCGATCTATTTGAAATAGATTTAAACCTAGCTAGTTGTTGATCACCATGATCATATTTACTTATATATAATGTCTCGTTTATGTATTCCTTTTTTTTTTCCCCAATAGGAGAAGAAATATTGCTAAGCTACAAGACTTTAATCATTATACGGCATAATTGGCATAGTTTTTTTTTCCTGTTCAATAATGGCAGTTCATAGTAATAAATTAGGACTTTTCTAGTTATTTCTCCCTTAAAGGAGATGCTTAAGTCGTGGCGCAAAAACGTTTCTTCTCTTTATGAGATTCAAAGACATGCATTTTGTGAAGTGAGTCAAGTCTATTTATGGTATACAAACAAGTTAATTTAAAAGGTTTACTAAAGTAGATTGACTAGATTCTTCCATTTCTTATTTTACTTCTTTTCAAGAAGGAAGGGGACAAGAAAAGGTATTTGCTGAATTAGATAAGGAAGAAAATCCACAACTTTTTCCAAAATAATATTGAAAACTCAATATATAAAGAGTTTGAATACACGAGTATGTTTGGTTTGATAAAAATTTTAGAAGAGTTTTCAGTTTTGTTTTTTCAAAATCAAACTAGACATTTTTAAATATTTAAAAATATATATATATTTCATTTTTTCATCCAATCATTACTCAAAAATAAAAAAAAATAATATAATTTTTACAGATTTCAAAAAAATGTTCTTAAAGAATTCTAATAAAAAAAGCTTTTCAAGTCTTTCTATCTACTTTCACAAATTCTAATACAAAAACTTTTTTTTTTAAGAAAAAATATTCAAATTTTCTCAAACCCAATCTCAAAAAACAAATACAAAACTTAGAGAGGTGAATGTGTGTTTTATGACAAATACATGGGATTAAAAAAATGAGTCATGTTAGATATAGTCATGAGTTGTGGAAGCGATGCGCACTCATTTTAAAAAAGAGTAGGGTCCATCATTAAAAATTTAATTTTTTCATATAAATCTCAAATTTACTCACTTTTTCAAAAGAAGTATGTAGCGTTTCTGCAGTTTATGACTACAAATATCATTTTTCTTAAAGACTGAGTAATACTAGATACAGTCATGAGTTGTGCTAAATATCAAAATGATGTATTCAAATAATATCATATCTGAAAATTAAAATCTTAAAAAGATAGTAAGAAATGAGGAATACAAATGCCTTGATCAAGAAATGAGACTTTTGAAAACCTCTTTGAAATAAAATTCACTCAAGCTATTCTACAACGTAGGGTAAACATCAAACAAGAATCCAATTGAATATGCACTAGGAGGTATTTTATTGGCTATTTTATTGTTGTGTTGAATATGCACTTTAAGTTCAGAATGTCTGAGAAATTTTTCTCTTGGTAGGATAATATCTAAATTCAAGTTTGAAATGATGTCATTTTATTCAGATGGGGGTAAAAAACATAGGACCCCCTTCTCCCCCTCATTCTCACACATAGTGGTTCACTAGTTCTTCACTTCTTCTCTCCCTGTGAGTCACAATCACTTCTCCCCATCTCTCTTCTCTCCTCGTCGCTTGCATTGCTGTGAACCACCGTAGAGGGTTTTAATTGTTGTAAGCCTTACATCTTATATTTTCTTGTAAGGGTTTTAATTGTTTCTTAATTGAATGATTTAGGGTTTGGAAATTGTTTGTAAAATTTGTTGTTTGTGGTTTTTGTTGTTGATTTATTATTTGAATTTGGGGATTTATGTTTTTAGAGTTTTAGTCATGAGATTTGTGGGATTTTTTTATGGGAAAAATCAAATGGTGTCCTTCAAACAATATCTTCTTGATGTTCGCTCAACTGTGGCTCGAGTGAACATAACACAAATTATTCGCTCAAGTGTGGCTCAAGCAAACATCACACTGATTGTTCGCACGAGCCTTCACTTGAATGTTAGACGAATGTCAGACATATTGTTCACTGAAGTGCGGCTTGAGCGAATTTCACAGAGTGTTCGTTAAATAACCGTTGTTTGCTAATTGTTTCAAATTATTTGCATAGCAAATTATGGATGCTACACCATCTTGCCTCGATTCTCTACAAGAGGATGACGCACAGTCATTGGCATCACCAACAGGTACTTCTAGCCTTAGACCCCCATCTAGAGCAACTATCTCTTGTACAAGTAATCAAGTCCCAATAGATTTAGAAAATGTTGATATGCTTAATGAGGAGGAGGAGGAGTTGATGAATGTTGATGCCGATCGACTAGCATGACCTAGTAAAAAAAGGTCATGGACGTGGGAACATTTCACCAAAGTTTCCGGTGATCTTGAGAACCTAGAGGCTTGATACCACTACTATGGACAACTATGCAGTTGCCATTCAAAGAAACAAGGCACGTCAGTATTAATAGCACATCTTACAGGCTGCTAGTGGTATAAGATACACAAAGGTAGGTGGCAACTAATCAAATGAAGCTGAGTTACGAGATTTCTACAGCCACTGATGTCACACAGATTAAGAAGCTATCAAGCCCATGATACAATGGGAAGATGTTGAGGGATGTTCTTATGGAGATGATCATCACTGATGAGATGTCTTTTACCGCGATTGACAATACAGGCTTCCGCAAATTTGTGCATACTTTAGAACCGCGATTTTCCATGCCTTCACGGTATACAGTGATGTGCTATTATTTGAAGAGGTATGCCAAGAAGAATGTAGCGATGAAGAGGCATGCCAAGGAGAAGGCACGATTGTAGAATTTTGGATTTGGGACATCCTTGGTGATGAGGATACTAATCAATTTATTGCATTGCTTAAATATGACACTGATGATTTATATAGCCATTACTACAATAGTGGTCAGTGTTCAACCAAAGGTGATATGTAACAGCCCGCTAAAATTATCAGTTTTGGATTATTTCCCGACAGCAATCACATCTCTCTTGTCTTTACCCTCATCTGGAATCACGCGTATAGATTATCTTTTCTGTAAATCACGTAATTTGTTTTTCACCGACAGCTGTAAAATCATGAACAGTTTTATCCTAAGCGTTGTACCTCGATGGCGTTTTTCTGGATCTTATCCATCGAATTTCAAAGTATTAAATAAGCTTGTTTTTAAAGTAGCACAATTATAATAATTTAATGAGTTCTGAAAAATATTATAATTGTGGATATTTATTTAGATTAAATATTTTAATTGTTTTAAGATATTAAGAGGTTTAATTTTACGTTGAAAATTCTTATTTAAATTTAAGTGTTTTATCATTTTCGATTAATTAACGGTACTTTATCATTTTATATAATGATGAGGAAATATTATTTTATAAATTTTAGTTTATAAAATAATATTCTACCTTAATTCATCGTGGTGTTTTATTTAAAGTGTTTTATTTAAAATAAAACATTTACGTGTTTTTAATCAATGTTTAACTCACTGTTGGTTTATTTGAGGATCCCGAAATGTAGATTTGAAGCAAGATACTCTGTCTCAGTCTTTTTTTTTTATGCCCAAAGTCTCTTCCCCAGACGATTCCTAATCACCAAACCCACCTTCTCTGCTAAAGCTTCGCGAACGTACGGATGACCGGGGAGAGCGATCCAACGGTTGAGATGGCCCTATCGCACTTAGCCTCTTCATCGTCTCGCTCCAAGCTCCTGAAGCCCCTCTCTGCTGCCTTATCCTGCACCCCGTCTCTACGCCGTCCGATCTCCTCTGCCGCCGACGACACCAGAACCCTCACCATCGAAACCTCCCTTACGCGCCCCTCAGATGCAAGACCTGTTCCGCCGTCCTCAACCCTTCTCACGGGTGGACTTTACCGCGAAGATCTGGACCTGTCCCTTCTGCTACCAGCGCAACCACTTCCCTCCTCTCTACCATATGATCTCCGAGACCAACCTCCCCGGCGAGCTCTACGCCCAGTATACCACTGTGCAATATTCCTTCCCCCAAAATCCTGACCCTAATCTCGGTCCTTCTCCGCTCTCGCCGTGTTTTTGTTCATGCTTGATACCTGCATGATCGAGGAGGATATGGGGTACGTTAAATCGGCACTAATGCGTGCCATCGGGTTGTTGCCGGAGAACGCGCTGGTGGGGTTTGTTTCGTTTGGGACCCAGGTTCAGGTGCATGAATTGGGGTTCTCAGATATGTCCAAGGTGTACGTGTTCAGGGGGAACAAAGAGTTTTCCAAGGAACAGATTACCAAAAGGGCGTGCCGAATGGGTTTCCGAATTCAGGCGTCACGCGGTTTTTACTGCCCGCTGCGGATTGTGAGTACACGCTCAACGCGTTGTTGGACGAGTTGGAGCTGATCAGTGGCCTGTTCCGCCGGGGAGTCGGGCATCGCGGTGCACTGGAGTGGCTTTAAGTGTTTCAACAGGATTTCTTGGTGCCTGTTCCGCTGGCACTGGTGCTAGAATTATAGCTCTAGTTGGTGGTCCTTGTACAGAAGGGCCCGGCGCGATTATATCAAGAGATCAATTGTTCAAAGGATTTTAAAATCCAGGGGATATTTGGGCCTTGCACATCGTTGGAAAAGAAAGGACCTGCTGTTGCTGATACAGCCATTGGGGAAGGTCGTACAACAGCATGGAAATTGTGTGGTCTTGATAAAAGTACTGGCTTGACAGTGTTTTTTTTTCTATCTTTCATCAAGTGATCGATCAAATACCCCGGGAACTGTAAATCCCCTGTTGTACTTGCAGTTTCTCACTAGTTATCAAAACCCTGAAGGTCAATTAATACTTCGAGTGACAACCATTAGTAGAGGATGGATAGATAGTGCAATGAGCTCAGAGTGAAACCTCACGTTGCCCGTGGTGTTGCAAGTGCTCATAATATGACAATTGAGTTCAGAAGTGAAAATCTTAAGGACTTGAGTGTTCCTCTTCCAGCTGTTGTGCAGTTCCTCGTGTTTCGCACTCTATTCTCATAGAACGCGACGATCGAGGTAAGTTAGCCTCTAACTTACTATCAGTTTATTGTGTATGTGTGATGGGTAAGGGAACTACAATTTATGTATGTATGTTATCGTATATGCCATGTCATGCTATGTCATTACATGTTTATCTGTTACGTATGATTTAATCTCTCATGAATATTTATTTGTTACACAATCTTTTCTGTCATACAATGCTGTATGTTATAAGTATACCATATTAAGTATGCCATATGATACATGTATGCCATGAAATGTTTATGATTAAATCATATTGTGCCATTTACAAGTATACGCCATGTTAGAAAAGTATATGATATTAAATAATATCTCATGCATTAAGAAAGATAAGACATGTTATGTTACTTATAATACGTGGGGCCACAACAACTGTGGAGTACGTATTATATTTTATGTTACTTATAATACGTGGGGCCACAACAACTGTGGAGTACGTATTATATTTTATGTTACGTATAATACGTGGGGCCACAACAACTGTGGAGTACGTATTATATTTTATGTTACGTATAATACGTGGGGCCACAACAACTGTGGAGTACGTATTATATTTTATGTTACTTATAATACGTGGGGCCACAACAACTGTGGAGTACGTATTATATTTTATGTTACGTATAATACGTGGGGCCACAACAACTGTGGAGTACGTATTATATTTTATGTTACTTATAATGCGTGGGGCCACAACAACTGTGGAGTACGTATTATATTTTATGTTACTTATAATGCGTGGGGCCACAACAACTGTGGAGTACGTATTATATTTATGTTACTTATAATGCGTGGGGCCACAACAACTGTGGAGTACGTATTATATTTATGTTACTTATAATGCGTGGGGCCACAACAACTGTGGAGTACGTATTATATTTTATGTTACTTATAATGCGTGGGGCCACAACAACTGTGGAGTACGTATTATATTTTATGTTACTTATAATACGTGGGGCCACAACAACTGTGGAGTACGTATTATATTTTATGTTACTTATAATACGTGGGGCCACAACAACTGTGGAGTACGTATTATATTTTATGTTACTATAATGCGTGGGGCCACAACAACTGTGGAGTACGTATTATATTTTATGTTACTTATAATCGTGGGGCCACAACAACTGTGGAGTACGTATTATATTTTATGTTACTTATAATGCGTGGGGCCACAACAACTGTGGAGTACGTATTATATTTTATGTTACTTATAATGCGTGGGGCCACAACAACTGTGGAGTACGTATTATATTTTATGTTATTATAATGCGTGGGGCCACAACAACTGTGGAGTACGTATTATATTTTATGTTACTTATAATGCGTGGGGCCACAACAACTGTGGAGTACGTATTATATTTTATGTTACTTATAATGCGTGGGGCCACAACAACTGTGGAGTACGTATTATATTTATGTTACTTATAATGCGTGGGGCCACAACAACTGTGGAGTACGTATTATATTTTATGTTACATGAAGTATGGGGCCACAACAACTGTGGAGCATACACTACATGAGACACAGCAATTGTGACATGTAGAATACGTGGGGCCACAACAACTGTGGAGTACGTATTATATTTTATGTTACATGAAGTATGGGGCCACAACAACTGTGGAGCATACACTACATGAGACACAGCAATTGTGACATGTAGAATACGTGGGGCCACAACAACTGTGGAGTACGTATTATGTTTTATGTTACTTGAATACGTGGGGCCACAACAACTGTGGAGTACGTATTAACGCACGTTATTAATCAAGACAATTGAATAAGATTCCAAGTTTATGTTAAGTCCAGTTTCAGATCAAATACATGATAAGTCAAGTTTTAGATCAAGTCCATGTTATGTTATACTCACGTACATGTTATGTTCAAGTTTATGTTATTTTCAAGTTCTTATTTATGTTATGCAGGTTTACGTTCATGCTATATTTCAAGTCCATGTTATGTTTCACGTTCATGTTATGTTGTTTGTTCATGTTATGTTTTAAGCTTAAGTTCATGCCATGTTAAGTCAAGTTCAGTTCACGCTTAAGTTCTGGTTAAGTCATGCTATATGTCAAGTTATACTATGTTTATGTATGACTATAATTATGCATTTATGCTTTTACTGCCATGCATGCATTTTTAACCTGTGTGTGAGTTTTATGTTAACTTACTGAGATTTGTAATCAAATCTCACTGTGGTAGTCCCAACTACCATTCCCCCCGAATGGTAGATCTTGTTACAGGACCCAAAGGAGAATTGGAATCTGACCAACTGAATACGGTCGACTAGGCCACGGTGCAATATTGATGATGGTATAGTATTTAACTTAGGTTAATACTTGTACTTTTGGAGTTGTATCTCAAGTATTCTTTTGATCACAACCATTTTGGACTAGTGTGGTGATCACGGCTTTTTAGTATGCCTTTATGTATGAAATATGTTTCAAGTATTTGGGAATTTTTTAGTTTGGTGCATAGTATTGCTAAAGAAAAAAAAAATTATCCGCTGCGAATATTGCATAATGCTAGATGCATGTTAGGAACATTGCATCTTATATGTCATGAACGGGGGCAGGTAACCTTGTGTTGCATGTCTCGACGCTTCAAATGTCCGTTCAATCCCAAGCGGAATTTGGGGGCGTCACATGATAGCTCCTCACACACAACCGGCTCAACATCTTCTTGGGATGACTTACATGCACAGAGTTCAAATATTTTGATGCTACGACAATTTCATCAAAACTATGCATCAAGGAATATTATGCAATGTAAGTATGAGATTGAGCGTTACTTTATGGAAGATGTCAAGGCACCTAGTGATACATTCCATATATTAACCTAGTGAAAGGTGAATTCTGGCAAGTTTCCAATCCTTTTCCAAATATCCGAGAATGTACTAGCCATTTCTATCACTCTGAGTCTGCATTTAGCACTAGAGGTCGTGTTTTGGATGCTTATTGGAGTTCATTGTCTCCGACCACCGTTGAGGCCCTCGTTTGCACATAGAACTAGTTAAGTTCAACACCTATTAGAGTAGAATCAGTAGATACCATTGACGCCGAGAGCTATAGGCTTGAATCAGGTAGCTTTATGATTTTAAATGATTATTTACATAATTTTAATGTTTTCATTATTTAGTTTATAATTTATATGATTTTGTAAACCAATTTTTGAACCACAGATTAATCGTGGATGACTAAGACGGACGCACTATGGGATGGCCCCTTTATTGGTTGAAAACTCAATACCATGATTACTATCATGCAAAATTCATCAGAGTTAGTGTGGATGTGAGTTCCTAATGTGTCCTATTTTATGTCATATATCACTTAGATGATGGTTTAGAAGTCTATAGTTAAATAATTAAAGGAAAGATAATTTATTTGATCAATAAAACTTTATGTAGTAAAAATGGAAATCACTATCGAGCAATCGGTCATGTGAACCAAAAACCTATTAATAAATAAGAACACACTCCAACTAATTTGCAAAAATTATAAATTCCACATATAGGGACTATTGAAGGAGTCCTTAGAAATTTGTATCTTTTTGTGTTAGTTATATATCACACCTAAAAAATATTCAGCTATTTTTCTGTAATAGAAAACAATTATGTCTTCTTGATTCTATGTCCCCTTGATTCTGATCATTTTGTCTTAGTTCTCATGCTTACAGCATAATAAAATTTTTGTTGCCACCATAGTTTCCTTGGCTTAATTCTCATGCTTACAGTGTGGCTGTTATAGTAAGTTGTATTCAGTTTCCCTTGCTATTTATGAAGCTGGCTTGTTAATTAAGTTCACGTGAGATGTAGGAGTGTTCAAAAATGATTTGTTCATGATAGAAGTTGCCATTTTAGCTTTCATATAAGTAGCAAGTTAGATGGACTTTATTTCTTTATTTTGGTTCACGTTGTGATAGACTTGCTTTATGGGAACTTGTTGGAATATATGTTTTCCTTGCATATCCAAGATCATCTATCACATACCAGGGAAGATCAATCCTATTTTGTTTCCTGGCATTTCTTTATAGGAAGTGTAAAGCAACTTACTTACCTATTTCTGTGAATTCTCCTTTTCATATTCAAATTAGAAAGCAAGTGATCATACGTAAGAGGCCAGAAGCTCTAATATATTCTTAACTTGTTCTCACAAAGTGGCTTAATAATAAAGCTTCTTGTTTATAATTTGGGCAGACATTCCTAGAGGTCAATAAGACATGATAGGAGCTACAATTTCAATACCTCCTTGGTGTATGAGACATTATTGAGTTGAACTCATCGATACTATTTGATGGAACTCATTGTTTTTTTAATTCCTATTAGGCTCACCAATTGGTATACTCGAAATATGGTGAAAATGTTTATGCTTCGGATAAACAAGTCAGAATGGCTATTCCTTCCCATATTTTCATGATTTAAGAGTCAGAATTGATTTAAGCTCATTACTATGATTCAATTAAAGTTTACCTAACTTGATTTGATATGCCTCTGTTTAGTCGACCTAATCTATTAATTTTCTTAGCTAGAGGTTAAGATCCTCAAAAAACAATTAATTTGTAGGTCAAATGCGTGTATATGGACCACAAATCTAAATTTATGAATGACCTCATGAATAACATAGGAAGCCTATAATACTAATGGGTAATGTATTATTCATGTATCATGTTTAATGCATTTTTTTATTGTAAGGGACTATTTCTGATGAAAATAATTTTTTTAATTCTCAAACTATTTCCAACGCTACTAAATTGTCGCTAATAGTGGCTAAAACGGCGATTCCAAATATTGTTGGTAGAAGAATCATAGTTTGCAGCGTTTTTATTCATATTTGAGGCAACAAAGTTTGGCTAGTAAATGTCTTTACCAACGAAATGGGTTGTACTCGCATGGCTTTTTTCTAACGTGTAGTTTGGCTATTTTCGACAGTGAATTGGCGCTGGAAATAATATCCATTTGCAACAATAATTTTGAATTGTTGGTAAAAAATAGTTGCAAAAAAACTTTGTCATCCAATGTGTGTTGATGCAAAAATCAACGACAAAATGTAATTGCGGTGATTATGGGCACCTTTTACAACTAATTCTAGGGCTGGAAAATGGACTTTTTCTTGTAGTGTATGTACGTCTATTGTTGCCTTGCAAAAGCATCTTGCCCTTGCAATTGTCTTCATAAAACAGTGAGTATAAGGCTCCATGTATCATTTAGTAAAGGTAACATTATGGCCCTCTTTTTGATTTTAAGTTGTTTGGTTATGCCTTTTCTTTTTTATGAGTAAGAATCTGAATTTTTCCCTAAAAAGTGGGCAGAGTAAAAGCATTGGTTTTAAAGGAGTCAAATTATTATATTAGGGACTATTTATATGTCCACATATTTATGAATATTTGCGCATTATTCTATTGTAATAAGTGACTATCTAATAGTCACAATAATTTTTTCTGTTTTTCTGTTGATTTCTTTGCCTTTTCCATTAACTTTTATTTTCCCTTTAAGAGACACGGCTTTGCACTAAGTAACCCACGTCTTCCCCACAACAACGATGAACCATCACCTCCGCAAGCTCAACCACCTCCTTTATGTCCATTCCCATCCACGTTCAACAATGGAGAACCATCAAGACGTTCACATCAGCCTCGGCATCATCCAAGACAACAGCCCACTGTTTGAAAACAGAGCAAGGAGGTGCAGTGCAAGCTCACCGTGGGCCCCTCACGACATTACCACCAAAGCCACTTTCCAGCTCCACACACGGCAACCACCAACTTAGTCACACGATTGTGCTCTCAGGCCTAAGCTACGATGGAACTGCTTGGAGCCACCACAGTCTCGAAGCCATCACAGGAAGCACCATGGATTTACGCTGGCAGCCCAGAGACATCAACTGTTCCACGACGTCATCACCATCACCCCAGCCCAAAACCACCATCCACGGCAAGACCACCTACAAGAAAAGGAAAAACTCTATTTTGTCACTCAAAAAACATAGTAGCAAGACTCTCACTGACCAGCAACCCAGTCGTAACACCTTGCCTCTGTTCACGTCTCACCAGCAACCATTGCTCATCTTTCTCCATCGCATGATGCTCTTCCACCCATCATGCCGAATGACCCCCGAATGAGAACCCACCTGCTCGAATGCAAGACAGCCACAAACTTCCTTGCCAAAGACCTCTGGACAACATAGAAGACGTCTTCGAACACTTCACATCAGTCACACCACCCGTGTTTCACCATTGTGTGTTCTCACCTCCTTGGGTAAATTCGTCAACTCTTCCTTTCTCGAATAGCTCCCTTTTTGTTCTTTTCTCTCTCTCTCCCTCTAACGGCATGGTTTCTTTCTCACTCTTATCTATCTCAGCTTCAGCACCACTCACAGAGGTTGCAATCACTAGCTTTGTTTTTTTTTGGAGAAATACGCAATAATGTAATGAAAATTACAATAAAATTAACATTCAAACGAAACCAATTTTGATTAAGGTACGAAAATCTCGTTCTCTTCAAGGAGATTCAAGCCCTCTACGGTGTACAAAATCTCAAATTAACCGATACAGCAGAATTTATATTGAATTGACTCCTTCAAAATACAACAGCACAACTGATCGTCGTATAACTCGAACCAACTATGCACAAGTGATTAAACTCAAAACTCCACCAAAAGAGCACCTCTATATTGTCCGGAAAATCTCTCAAAAATATATACCAACTTCTTTTTATCTTTCTCAGTCAAACTTTTATATATTGTACACACAAAAAATAAGTTCGTCCACTTTTAAAAACAGCCACACATTTTAACCCCTCTAGGTAGGGGTGAATTCGGTTCGGTTCGGTCCGGTCTGGGGAAGTTTTATGGACCGGACCGGACCTATTCGGTCCAGGGTTTTCCCACCCTGGATCGGACCGAATTTCCTAAGGTCCGGTCCGGTCGGTCCACCCTAAGAACTTTTTTTTTTTCAATGACATTTTGTTTAATACTTATGTAATTATATTGTGATATATTTAATATATACATATAGTATACTATTTTATATATATATATTAGTAATACACTACTACTATTAGTCTATTAGTAATAATACTATAACTAATAACTATATGTAATAATAGTAATAGTGATAACTACATTATCTATATATGTAACTATATGTAATAGTAATAGTAATAATAGTAATATATGTAACTATATGTAATACTAATAACTAATACTATTAATCTAATAGTAATACTCTTATTACTAATGCTCTATGTAGTTATAGTGATTTAATACTAACATATTACATATTAAGCTAACTATACTAATACTATTATAAATTTACAAATATATGATATATTATAATTTATACTATAACTTTTATAATATGTTAATACATTAATATATATACTAGTACTATATATTTTTTTGATCAGTTGTACTAGTATTATATATTATAGTTAATAGTTATAGATTAAATAATATAGTAAACATTGATACTAAATATATATAGTTATAGACTTACAATGATTTAGTTATTATGAATTTATGATTAGTATAACTATATAATTGTATTAGTATTAGACTATTAGTAATTCAATTTGTCTATATTATATTAGTAATATTAGTTATGTTGAACTTCAATCAGTTAATTAGTATTACTGTATTTAACATTATTAGTATTAATATAAATATTAGTATTAGTTATAGTTATATAGCCTATATTAGAATTAAGAGTCTTAGACTATATAAAAGACTAATAGTATCAGTACAACTATATAAATATACTGTATAGCTATATATTAGTTTTAATTATAGTGATTAGTATAACTATATAATAGTAGACTATTAGTATAACTATATATTAGTATTAGTTATATTGTTATAGTGATTTAGTATAATATTATTAATAATATATTATAGCATTGATACAAATACATTATGGAATATATATTATTATATAATATATGGCAATTATTATACACAATTATTATATGAATATTATATGAAAATTAGTGATAGAATTAGATTAGATGAAAATTATATAATTAATTATATACAATTATTATATAATCACTATATTATATATATATAAATTATAAAAAAAATTAAATTAAATTTCATTCGGTCCGGTCCGGGGTGAAAAACCCTTGGATCGTGGACCGGACCGAATGATTTAGGTCCACTAAAAGGAGGACCGAGACCGGACCGGACCGGTCCGGTCCAAATTGGCCGGTCCAGCCGGTTTTTCCGGTCCGGACCGGCCGACTTTCACCCCTGCCTCTAGGTGATCTTTTCCCAAATACAAGAACTAATTGCCGAGTGATTAAAACCTCACTAACGTACGGAAAAGAGTTTCTGAAGATTAATGTCCCAGCTATGAGAAATTAACACCACGCACGTTCATACAAGAATAAAAAGATAACAGCAGCAAAGTAATTAAGAAGCCAACATTATCTCCAAGAGATCGGTTACTGACAATAAAAAGCACGCTAAATAACTTCAAACAATAAACCTCATAACTCATAACGTCTAATAATCTAACGTTGAAGACATGCAACAGTATGAACACTGAAAACTAACCAAAAAGAATAACGCCTACAAGTCTTCCTCCAACTTAATCAAATTAAAACAAATTACAAATAAAACTATTTATTAAAAAATACCAACATTTCCCCACTATTTTTAATAATAAAAATAATATAAATAAGTGAGATATTTTCAGACAAAAAATGATTATCATGCTTCATGAATGTGTGCTCTGCATTAAACCCTCACTTAGTGAAATATTAACCTTTACTCCAAAGTCAGTAGTGGTCTCAAATTTGAATTATGACTGCTTAAGGGAAATAAAGAATTATTACTCACACATAATAACTCAGGTGTTAACATGAGTTTTATTTGCAAGCACATTATGGCCTTGTGTTAATCCCGGTTTCATGAGTGTTTTTGAGAATAAACTCAATTCTCATAGAGAGCGGCCCCACTCCCACACTCACATAAGTGAAATCTGTCAATGGTACTCTTGTAATTCTTACACTCTACTCATAAGAGTTACATAATTTTATTAAGAGTTTCTCCAAAAACTCATTCTCCACAACATTATAGGATAAATGCACTCATATCATATGAATGAGAAATAAAATAAATTGTGCACTTCTTACGACCATCATATGATTTTATTTCATTGAACCTGGTTCTCAGGATCTCTAGTTCCAGGTTGGGTATAATTCTCATACATAGCTCATAAATTTATGAGTTTTAATATCATTACCATCGATGTATTCCAGTTCATTTCTCTTGTATAGGCCTAGGTTAGTGGATCTGTAAGATTATCAAATAGATTATCACATGACTTAACATAATCCACGTTAAAAATACCATTAATTAAATAAATTCTCACAGCGCTGTACGTGTTTTTCTTATAAATGATCTGGATTTACCGTTATAATAACAATTTTGTACTCTACCAATTGTAGTAGTACTGTCACAATATATTCATATGAGTGAAGCTGATTTTCCCACAAAAAAATCTCATAGAATAAATCTTTCAACCAATTTGCTTCTTTATTGGAGCCAAAGCAGCTCAAGTTTTATAGTTGAATTTGCAAACAATACGGCAGCCAAAGCATGCAATAAAGTACACTTAAATTCTAAAACGGCTTAAGAAATAACAATATAGTACAAGCAGTCCAAAAATTAATACAATGTACTTTTTAAACAAATCAAACGGCAACAAATATAAAAGTATCCGATGTTAATAAAAAACATTTTTGCTGCTTTGAAAAGTACTTCTGCTGTAAACGTACATCAGTTAGCAAAAAAAAAAAAAATTACCATTTACGGCTTTACTCCCCAAAATTCAAAGAAAATAAACCTGAAGAAAACGTTGGGGCAAAATCTTTTGAAAAAAAAAAATTATTATTTTCCAAAAACTTGACCCCCACTAATTTTTGGATTTAAAAATAAATCTCCTTTCTCATAAAAAAAAATACACATCTTCAAAAAATCACTTTATTCCAAAAAAAATATGGATTGCTATTTTTTCTTTCATCTCGAAGAAAGACACAAACAGTAGTTTCATGGATAATTCACAATAACTAAACAAATGAATTAATATTCTCATTTCTACCGAATTGATTTTCAACTCCATGGAGAAATTTTTTGATATCTTCAAAAGCATCACTTTTATTATTTTAATAAATAAACATAAGTGTATTTTGAAAATTTTTATCAATAAAAGTGATAAAATAATCTATTTCTTCCATGAGTTAAAATTCATTCAAATTCACAAAGAATGGTGCGAATCAAAACTAATAATTTGGTATTTCTCATCAACATTTTTATAAGGCTGTTTTGTGATATATGCTCGACTACAAGCATCACATTTTTTTATTTTAGAAAAAAATCTTTTGTTAGTTTGGGAATTAATCATTAACTATTCATGATTGCAATATATCAACTATTGATACGACATCAACATGAATGCCAAAAATTTAAAGAAGAATGCAAATAAAGAGAAACATTCTATGTTTTATTCTCAAGATTCAATTTAAACATTCCATCACAAGCATAGCCCTTGCCCACAAAAACTCCATTTTAATACTGATCAGATTCCATAGTATGTTTGAAGCCCACTTTGTTGAGTAAAAAACTCAACATCAAATTCTTCCTTAGATTTTTTCGAACTTTTGTAGAATCCTAAGATAAGGCTGAGCAAAAATCTGAAAATCCAACTCCGACTTCGACTCTGCTCCACTCTGATAGGTTAGAGTTGGAGTCAAAGGTGGCATTGGACTGACTTCACTCTGACTTTACACTCCGACTCTAATATTGTACATATGTTATAAAATGTATGTATTATATATATATATATTATCATATATATTTTATATAACTATAACTTATATAGTTAGATAAATTCAATAATATACAAGTAAGTAGTCTGAACTAATTATTATTAAATAATATACTTATACTATAGTATAAGTAGACTAAATTGAATAATAATAGTTAGTATATGTAAACAATGAACATCATAGTATTATCATAACATGTAATTAAACACGATAATAGCTTTAAAAAAGGCACTATAGTACAAGTCTATAATAGGAATAATTTAGACACTAGAATAGTACAAGTATAATACTAATGTATAATAACACTCGTATAATAACATGTATAATAAGTAACAAATAAGTTATACACTATTATAATAACATGTAATTAAACATTATAGTATTTGTTAGTATTATTGATCTATAATAGGTGTAAGTTAGACACTAGTATAGTACAAGTATTTTTTTTTTTTTTAAATGGACTTCAATTCATTACTGAATGAAGGAAGTTACAACTGTGACCAATAATAACGGGTAACAAGCCCCGATTACAAGCCAACTATTCATCGGTTTTACGCTCCCCCGAACACAATTTTCATTGCGCCGGACTATGTCTAACAACTTCTAAGCTCTCCAAAGACGACACCATACTGAGATGAAGGACTCTGATAAACAGGAGTGTCCATCTCGGTTCGTCTGCGAGAAAAACAACACAAACCATCCTCACTCTCTGAAAGAAAAGAGGAACTAACCAACCATCACCCTCTATAAGAGGAGAGGACTCACAACCCCCATCCTCAAAAGAGGAGAGATACTTGCCCATAACAAAAAAACAAACAACAAAACAGACATTGAAAAACAACAATAACAGACACTGAAAAACAAACTAAAAAGGCAAAAGCCGTAAACACACTCGCGAAAAACGCCCAACCCCTGCCAGCCCATAAATTTCTGTCAGCCCTTAGCCTGCATCACGCACTTAGCCTGCAACCAAAACAGACACTACGCCGCATACCCCATTCTGCACCCATAACTGTCAGCCCCTATGATTTCCACTGAAGCATGCAACATGCACAGGTAGCCTGCACCACGCCGATCTTGCACGACGATTTCTGACAACAAGCAAACCGTA